>OX454525.1:162675887-162725067 GCA_949715645.1 Portevinia maculata | reverse complement strand
TATATATGTACGTATGTACTATGATTTAAAAAAAACATTAAACTATTACATCAAATTATATATTAAATACATACATATTATGGTTTATTAAAAAATGAAGTTATTTTGTGCTGACTAACTTTGTTGAGATGAATGATTTGTGCTTTTTGCTCTATCCTCTTCAACAATAGAATATCCTGCATATCTATATTATTCTCCTCAGCCCACTGAATACAAACTGAAAATGATTTCTTTGCATCTGCATTAGATATCTTTGTTTTAGCAGCCATTTCTACAAAGTCGTCTTCAGAGTCTGTAAGCAGCACTGGCGATTCTTTAAGTTTCGCGTGTTGTATTATTTCTTCATCTGAAAACTCCAATGAAAATTCATTTGCACCAGTTGCCCAATCATTGATAACTTTTTCAGTTAGGTCATTACTGAAGTTCATAGCTCCAATCATATTTTGGATGGATTTTATGCCATCAGAGATGCTATCAGACTGCAGTTCTTGACGCAGAACCTGAAGCGGTATCATATCTTCATCATCCCAGCACGACGCAGTTCTTGGCCATAATGCATAGCAGCTTTTCTGAATAATTTTTCACTAATGCTTTGCCATGCTAAATCCAAGAAATAAACCGCATCTTTAAGGCTAAACATTTTTAAAGTTTTAACCACATCGACGTCATCATCATTTTCTGATAAAATACGAGTATGCTGCAGTAGTTGTTTTCTGTAAGTAACCTTTACATTTTGTATTAAATTTTGATCCATAGGCTGTAATATTGCTGTACAATTCGGTGGTAAAAAAATAACTTTGAAATTTGGGTCAAAATTAATTTCATCCGTTTTAGGATGTGAAGGAGCATTATCTAATATCAATAATGCTTTGAGTGGTCTATTAACCTGTGTTAGAAACTCCTTTACTTCTGGAATAAAATGGTTTCTGAACCAGTCGAAGAAAAGAGACGTTGACATCCATCCTTTATTAGTTGCTTTATATACCACTGGAATTTTATAACCTTTAAAGGCTCTCGGATTGGCAGATTTGCCAATAACCAAAAGAGGCAGTTTATGTGTTCCCGCAGCATTTGAGCATGGCATAAACGATCTTTGGAAATTTATCTCCCTGGGGCTGATTTTTCCTTTGTATGCACCCATGTGTTACCAGGCAACACTCTCCAGAAAGCAGCAGATTCGCCTGCATTATAAACTTGCTCTTTACTCAAATCCATCTCAGCAACAATGTCAGCAAACTTTTTCTTAAAAGGCTCTACGGCGCTTTCATCGCTGGAAACTTTTTCACCACAAATTTTTAGATAACGAATACCATGCCGTAACTTAAATTTGTCTAACCAGCCTGAGCTCGCTGAAAAATCTTCCTTTCCCGTTATCTTTGCATAAAATAATTTGGCCTTGGCTTTTAAAATTTCTGATGAAATCGGGATGTAATTGTTTCTTTGCTGCAAAAACCATGTGTAAAGCGCGTCCTCTAACTCTGGATATTCTACTTTTTTCATAACTTTTCTATTTCCTAAAAAAAATATTTCATATGTTATGAAAATGGTTTATTACATTATTTTGGTTCAAATTTTACCGGGTCCATTATACGAGTAGGTATTCGAAATAAATTGTTTTATTTTCTCCTTATTTTTTTTACTGTCGCAAATCGTTGATTTAGGAACATGGAATTTTTCGGCAACCTGCCTTATAGTTTTTCCCTCATCAAGACTTTGTAAAATATTACACTTTTCCTTTAAAGTTAGTGTTTTATGTTTGCGTTTATTATTTAAAGACATGGCGCTGGTGTGAAATTAGTCAAACAAGCTTGCGAAACAATGCACCGAAACTGAAGTAATGATAGTGCGAAATGTAAACAGAGGTAAGAATATAAAAACAGGAACCGCCCGAAATTAATTTTTTCTTCCATAAAAAAAAATTGTCTGGATTGTAGAGGTAAAAATTGTAAGTTGTCCGAAATGTAGAAGCGTCCGAATTATTGGAGTTGGACTGTTGAAGTTGTACTGTACTAATATTCACAACGTTGAAAATAAATTATTGGAAAGGGGAACGTGGCTTACAAGGCTCGTTTTCTAGGAAATTCAAGTTAAATGCATTAATTTCTGCAGAATAAAAAAAAAGTATGTATAAAGAAAAATTTGGATATCGCTTTATACAGAGCAAACAATAGGTGAGAGTACTATCACAATAGGCGATTCCAAACTAGGCTGATTTTGACATTTGCGAAATACATGGAATTTGATCATACAGTCATTGTAGCTGTGTTAAATGAAATAAAACTAATGAGAACAGAACAACCCGTCAAGCAAGAGACTCCGTTTTACGTCCGCAAACGGAGTCAATGACATATTGACTACTCCCCGTCCGCATACGGGTCGTCGAACGTCATTTTTCGGATCCAATTAGCATGGACATTGTAATAGCCGCGGACTCACATGTGTATGTATTGTGACAGATTAAGTTCGCTGTTGGCTGTTCAGCGAAAAACAAATATAAAACTGATCCAAAAAAAAGGTACAACAAAGGAGGGTAGATGAAAACCGAGTATCGCTTCGAAGCAAAATAAAAATCAAAAATTAATTTTTTCATGATTGTTTTATTTCTTGAAGCAATACATAGATATTTACATAGGGTATACTTAGTACCATTTCTCGAACAAATTCTCCCTGCGAAAAAAGGACAAGAAGCAAATAAATGTGCATGTTATCTTTACTATAATGTATGTATGGCACTTATTATACCCTATTCTAAGGGTATATTAATTATGACGCATAGTTTGTAACATACCATAATATTGCCCGTAGACCCCTAAAAGTTACTATATTTATGATCAGCATCGATAGTAATGTCGATCTAGCCATGTCCGTCCGTCCGTTCGTCCGTCTGTCGGCAAAAATTAGGCCTTTAAACTGTGCCTAGAGAGCTGAAATTTTAACCATATACTCTCTAGGGTTCCGAAATAATCAAGTTTACGAATTTTTGAAATCCGCCCACAGACACGCCCACAAACTCAAAAAAACAAATTTTTCGAAAAAATCGAACTTTGAGCTAGAAAGCTGAAATTTTTTATATATGATCTACGACTCCTAAAACTGCTCGAGAGATACAATTTTCAAAATCCGCCACACGCCCACAATTAAATACAACAATTTTATTAAAAATCCAAAGTTTGAGCTAGGGAGCTGAAATTTATAATATATACTCTCTAGGGGCCCTTTATGCTCATGTGTAAATATTTTCAAAATCCGCCCACTGACACGCCCACAATTATTATTTTTTTTTTTTTTTGAAAATTCAAAGTTTGAGCTAGGGAGCTGAAATTTATAATATATACTCTCTAGGGGCCCTTTATTCTCATGTGTTAATTTTTTTTAAATCCGCCTACTGACACGCCCACAATTAAATAAAACAATTTTATTGAAACAACCAAGTTTCAGCTAGGGAGCGTTTTTTTTTGTGATAAAATCCTTTAAATGTTGTATAACAAAATATGTAGGGCGTTCTTAACAATTCAACCAAACTTAGACTTTTGTCACGCCCACTTATGAGGGATAGGAATAAGAATAGGGTATCCAACAGTTCGCCCAAGCGGACTGTAGTCCTTCCCTATGTTTTAAATCCGCCTACTGACTCGCCCACAATTAAATAAAATAATTTTATTGAAAAACCAAAGTTAAAGCTAGGAAGCCTTTATTTTTACAAAAGCTTAGTTTTTTTTTGATAAAATCCTTTAAATGTTATATAACAAAATATGTAGAGTGTTCTTAACAATTCAACCATACTTAGACTTTTGTCACGCCCACTTATGAGGGATAGGAATAAGAATATGGTATCTAACAGTTCGCCCAAGCGGACTGTAGCCCGTCCCTATGTTTTAGCTTCAATTTGTGCTGGTAGCAAGAAAATCCTCGAATTCCGGTCCACGATTGATAGTTTCGCCTTCATGGTTTTCCATCATTTTGTGATTTTCAAAAATCTAAATTCAAAAAAAGTTGATTTAGATTGGAATAGTAAATTCAATTTTAGTTTACCTTTCAAAGAAAATTATATCTGCAGCTGCAGTCAGAGACAATGTCAGTGACAGATTAACAAATCCGCCATTACAAATAACTACTCTCGACTCTCACTCCTCTTCTTATTGGCAATGTAGTACAGTCAATTTAAAAATGTGTGCGTGGAACGCCTCATATATCGCGGATCCAAAAATGGCGGGAAAAGTTGGTCCAGCGATTTTGCTTGGAGGGAAACGAGGGAAAACTCAGATGAAGTTGGAGCAGAAAAGTACAGCTGCTGGCTCTACAGTTCCGATCACTCGTTGATATTTGCCATCACGTAAATAAATTGTACCAAAATTATTACATTCAGGCTTACAAAAATGGCAATGACAACAACAAACAAAATTTTCGTTAGACAGATAACTAAATAGACAGTCGCCGCTTAGAACAGTCGACAACCCTATCAACTAATGCACCTTTATTTTAATTGTATAAAGAACAGATGTGCAGCAGAGATGCATGCATTAATGCATGTAAATTATATTGCATTAAATTACGAACGTGCTGTTGAAATCTTTGCTGTATTTCAGCACTGACCCTGTCTAAGAACGAAAATAATTTTCGTCGCAGTTCATTTTCATAGGATAAAGCAGCATCTATATTTCCGTCACCAAAAATATGTTTTTTTTTTCATTTTCCTGGGACGTTCCATTAAAATTCCAAGTTTTTGACATACATTTTTAGCATAAGTAAAAGCACCGTCTAGGTTAGGTTAGGTTAGAAGGGAAGTGCACAGCAATTGCTGTGCTTGCACGGGGGCACATTGGTCCATTGTGATCCCTTTTTATTTATCGTGGTAAAAAACTTCACGTACAATAAAAACACTTACCATACCTCGTTTAAATTATTCTTGCTGGTTGGCCTATTGTAACCAACCTGTCTTCCTGACAAACCTGATTGTGTCCGTCAGTGGTACCTGCGCTAAGTCCTCTAAGTCTTTGAAAAATCTGTTACCCAGATAGCGAAGTCGAGATGTCTGGAGGTTTGGACACTCGCAGAGCAGGTGTTTGATGGTCTCGGTTTCTTCTAGCCTGTTTGGCATTACACCTATGGTGCAGTGGCCGGTTAGGATTCGTATTTCTTGTTTGTTCATTAACAGAATGTGTTTTGTTCTTTTCTCGTCGATTCTTGGCCATAGGCTGCGAGATATAACACAGTCGTTCCTTTGGGACCAGGTAGTGTTAATTTGCTCCCTCAGTTTTTGGTCAATGTTCCTTTTTGCTGCACTAATTGGGATGTCTATTGACGTAATGGCGTCCATTGCGTCAAGTTCTGACCCTGTTCTTGCTAGCTCGTCTGCCTTTTCTTTCCCCCACGATGTCGCTATGACCGGGGACCCAGCAGAGGGTGATCCTGTGTCGTTCGCCTAGTTCGTTAAGGGATTTTAGGCAGTTCCTGACTGTTTTTGACTTTATGGTTTGGCTGTCTAGTGCTTTGATCGCCGCATGACTGCCTACGAAGATTGTAATCTTGGAAGGATCCAGATTCTTCGCGGATATTGTTTTTGCTGCCTGTCAGGGAGTCTGTACGAGTCCTTTATGTCTAGGGGCTCGCAGAAAACTCCTGCTCCTGTACCTACATCCATTTTTGACCCGTCCGTATAGATATGGATTTCTTGTGCGCTGGCGTGCGTGTTCCAGTTCTCTCTTTGGGGTATATATGTAGAGTAGTTTTTCTCGAAGTTTCGATTGGGGATTATGTAGTCCGTTTTCCTGGATAGATCGGTACCCAAGTAATTGTGAATTATGGAGCCGTGCCCATAGGAGCTGTGTTTCCACATGTTTGCCTCCTTGAGGCGGAGGGCTCCTTTGGCTGCCAGCTAGGCTTGGGGTGTTCATCTCATTGCTCCTGTTGTGCCGATACATGCTAATCTCTGTACCTTAGAGAGGTTATGGAGATAGGTAGTCCTTTCTGTTGCCTTCCACCAAACAATTGACCCGTATATAAGTATGGGTCGTATGATCGCTGTATATGTACATCCAATGGGTTATGTAAGGGCGCATACCCCAACGTTTGCCAAAGGTCTTTTTGCATGCGTAGAAGGCACATGGTGCTTTTTTGATCGTTCCTCTGTGTTACGTTTCCAAGTAAGCTGAGAGTCTAGGATGATGCCCAGATACTTTGCTTTCGGGGAAAGTTTCAGACGAATTCCGTTTAGCTTCGGCATATCGAAATTCTTTTCCTAGTGAACAGAACACATTCGGTTTTGATTGGATTAACTCCAAGGCCGTTCGGTCTTGCCCACTAGGATAATTCTTTTAGGGCAGATTCCATGAGTTCACTAAAAGTGGGGAGATACTTTTCACTTATTAGAATTACAATATCGTGTGCGTATGCTATTATTTTCGTCTTTTTGACCTTTAGAGTCGTGAGGATTTTGTTGACCACTACAAGCCACAGGAGGGGAGATATGACGCCTCCCTGTGGGGTGCCCCTGGTCACTGTTTTCCTTATGCTACTCTCTTCGATCTCTGAGTTAATTACTCTGCTGTTAAGCATTTCGTAAACCCAGTTCGTTATTTCTATTTTCGGTCCTAAGTCTACGAGCGCTGTTTTTATGGCCGCTGTTTTGACATAGTTGAAAGCTCCCTCAATGTCAAAAAATGCTGCCATGGTGAATTCTTAATGGTGTAATCCTTTTTCTATAATTGACACAACTTCTTGCAGGGCTGTTTCAACGGACTTGCCTTTGAGGTAGGCATGTTGAGTACTGCATAGGTTGTTTTCGTTTAAAAGGTCTCTTGTATATAAGTCGATTATTCTCTCTAGTGTCTTTAAGAGAAAAGAGGAGAGACTAATCGGCCTATAATTTTTTGCTGTGCAGTGTATATGTCTCCCTGTTTTGGGAATGAATATCACTTTTACTTCTTTCCAGCTTTGCGGTATGTAGCAGAGTCTTATACAGCTTCTGAATATAGCTTTTAGCCATGGCAGTATTACATTAAGAGCTTGTTGTATCATTGCTGGTATGACATTATCTGGTCCCGCCGATTTGTAGGGCTGGAAAGATTTGACTGCCCAAGCAATTTTGTGCTCTGTTATGATACTTTCAATTGCCATGTCCGGTTGTGTGTCTTGCGGAACGGGGTGTAGTTGACCTCACATCCAGTGTTCTCACTAAATTTGTATAGTTTCTTATCTAGACTCTGTCCAAGAGTCATCAGCACGTTTAATATACCCTGGGACCGTGGGGTCTTTTGATAGTACTTTACGTAGTCTGGCAGCCTCGTTTGTACTCTCTATGGATTCGCAGAACGTGCTCCAGGATTCGAGTTCTGCTCTCCTTATTTCTTTAGTAAAAGCACCGTCTACCAGTTCATCTCGTTTTTCCGTAAGGAAGATCTGTAATGCATTTATTTTTTAGCATATTGATGAAGATTGAGTCTGGTGTAGTAACTACTGGTTTCCCAAAGCCCCAAAAAGACAGAAATAAAAACGATTGCAATGCAATTAGCAATGCTCCTGCACCCGTCCGTATGTTTAGTCTTTCGTCTGCCTCCGTCAGTTTTTCCAAGGTTTTAAAAATGCCCTCATAATGGTTCCAGCTATTCTCGACTGCATGAACTCCTGCGCTCCATCTTGATCCTGCAGTCCCTTCAATGCTTCGCCTGAAGTACAAAGCAGAACTTCCCAACTGTGTTGGGCACGGAAAAAAACTGAATATATGCGTTCTAAGGTACCGAAGAAAGTGACCGAATTTGACTCAAGAACAGGAGCATGTAAACAAACCAAGTTCAAAGAGTGATTGGAGTAGGGTATAAATTCTGCTTTGGGGCTTATGTCTTTCAGTCTTTGCTGCTCTCCCGTATGTTTTCCAGCCATGACAGCAGCATTGTCATAAGCTTGACCTCTGCAATCCTTTATATCAAGACCATCAGCTTTTAGCTTACTTAAAATCATGTCAGAAATGCTTCTAGCTATTTTATTATTTGTTTCGATAAAATCAAAAAAATATTCCACTAGTACTACTTTCTGATTTTCAATTTTATGATAGCCCAATACTTGACTGGTTTGATCTTTGTGTGATACATCTGGGTGCTATAGAATATAATAGAATAATATTTGGCCTTTTTAACTTGACAGAAAATTCTTTGACGAACGTTATCTCCTAAAATACTAATGAACTCGTTTTGAATTTGTGGTGACATATAAGTACAGTGACCATAATTCTAAGAGCAAAATCCGGGACAAAAAAAGTGAAAGTACAACAATTGTTTAAGAAAAAAAGAACAATAAATAATAATAAAGTCTTCAAGACGTAACAAATTCAAAGCGAATAAACTTAAATTTCTTATTAAGTAACGAAAGTAAATTGGCCTTCAGTAAACAACAAAAACAACACATTAAATAATAATTAACAAATAAGAAAACTAATAAGAAAAAAAAAAGAAAACCAGTCTTTCATTCATTCTGTAATAATATTGTTCTTTCCTAATACTTGTTGGATAATTTTTGAATTCAAGACAACTTAAATTGTAATTACACTTTACAATAATTAATATAGCTTTTAATGTTTATACATTTAGCTGGGCTCTTTCGCTGGTCCATATATTGTTCACTATCGAAAAAACACTTTCCGTGGGACCATTTGAACCTGGTAGACCGAAGCTGAATTTGACAATTTGTAAAAGGTTAGCGAAAGCAATGTTTCTTTCTGAGAAATGTGTAAAAATATCTACCCATTTTGCACCCACTGTTTTTTGTTGTTTAACCATTCTCTAATTTCATCTAAATTTAGAAAAGATTTTAAGCAATTAAACTCATTTAATAATGCGAGTCATCAATGATTGTATCGCTTCGCTTTCTACATCCGGCCAGGAAGGTACATTTCGAAGAACAACCCAGCTTAAAATTTCAACTTCTTGTAAAGATGCATCGCACCATTGTATATACACTTTATAGTAGTGCCATCATGTCGAATTTTTTGTTTTAGCCGACTAAATGCAGATGGCGTTATGAATTGAGTTAGAATGTTTGTGTCTAAACTTTTGCTGTCATCTTCATTGTAAATACACACTTTGAAAACGAAGAAAGAAAACCAAATAAACTGGTTTATCTCTCTTTATCGAACCTTTCATAATTGCATTCCCATGTATGTTGTATTTTTTTTCTTTGTAAGAAGGAGCACAGGCATTTTTGTTGTTTAGCAGCACAGGTAGCATGTAGGATTTCCAAGTAAGTTAATTTGTATGGATAATGGATCTCGCATTATCGATTCTGTGGTCATGCCATATGATTTTCATTTGTATGGAAATGTAAGTATGTATTTATTTTTCTGTGTAATTGATGATTTGCAATGTTGCCTTCTCTTAGGCAAGTAGTATGTTTGATGAGAGGGAGATGATGGAAATATAATAAATCTGACTTCTTCGTCTGCGAGTAGAAATGATGGAAGAGGCGATTCGTTTGAAGGGAAAAATTGAATAAAATTTGATTTCGGTATTTTTCAGCAAATGAGGTATTATGAGTTTGTCGCATTTTGGACTCTGACTGTTTCGGCTATATCTTGTCGCAAAAGGTACCGATTTCTATAATTTTTTTTTGTAATTGATTTAGAAATATTCGATCTAATTTATAAAGCAATGACATATTTTTTTTTGTCAGTATTGTGCCATGCCGCACCACCACTTCTTGTTCAATAGGTACCTATAAGATGAATATTTATATGGATAGTAAGAATTTTCGTTGTTTTGCGTAGAGCTAGATTGCTAAATTGGAGTATTGCACAAGTTTATTTATCTATAATCAACATGTGAAATTGTTGGTATATATTTTAAAGTCCATGTACCTTTTCAATGAAGCATTGAGGAAGGTCACTTGTTGGTATTTTTTGCTTAATGGAGGTTGCTTGATTGTTTCTCTTTTGCATTAAACGTGTTCTAACATTAGATGTACTTCGAGGCATTAAGAACGTCACTACAAAGATTATACTGGCTAACTTTAGAGCTTTTAGCTAAGCTCCAGCAATTGTAGAGTGTTCTATTGTGTCTCTTGGCGGTTCAAGTTGAGTATGACTTTCATTACTATAGTCCCAGTATATTCATAGTTTTAATTGTAATCCGCGTTGCGACTATTGGATATTAGAAAGAGTTGAACTGCTTTTTGTATTCATATTGGTCTAATTTCATTCGTGAAAGGATAAGTTGTGCATATGAATAATTGTATAATATATAAATTCTAATTCTTTTATACCTATTATAGGTAGTCCATTGTCTGGTAGTTATTACACTGGACTATGTTGCTACTATGTTACCTATAGTTGCCAATTATATACAGTCTTGTCCGTATTGTGTTCATTGTTTGCACAGTCCGTCTGTTTACCAAGACAGATATCTTGCTCTTAAGCATATTGTATCTAATCTTATCAAATTTAATATCTGATTTAATATCGAATTTAGCACCGACCGCGCTGACCCCAAATTATGCATGTATTAATTTTTTTTAATACAGATTTATTAAAAGATATTGAAATTTAAAATCTTTTGAAGTTGTATTTAAAATCCGAAATTTCCTATTATGGATAATAGAGTTCCAAATACGCGTTCTAGAGGAAGACCAAGTAATTTGAGAAATTCGTCCACTTTTCGAAATAACTCCCCGTTCAGGAGCAATGGAATCCAGGCCAATTGTTAGTCGTACTCCACCTGGGGCTAGTTTAGGCTTAAGACAGGATCAGATTTCACCACAACTGGTAGATAACCACAATAGTGATGATAATAATGAGCGATGAGATATTAACGAACGTCCACCTGTTCAAGAAGAAGCCACAGACTCGAGGCAAACCAACGAGTTTTCATTCGTGAAATGCAGTCTATTAGAGATACCTTAGTTCGAAGATTGGACAATTTGAATTTAAATACTCCCAATGTGAATCCTACGAGACCTTCGAACGCTCGTTCCGACTTCGAACATTTTTTAAATAACGATTCGTTTTCGACCTAACGCACAGTGTCACGAATCGCTGATTTAGCGGAATTAAATTAAGATTACATTTTTTGTTTTTTTTTTAATTGAAATTGTTCACAGAATAGAATATACCAAATTTTTTTAACATATGACTACAAATTTCAAGACAAAACAAAACATACAAACCAGCTTATTTTAATTTTTTTAATTATTTGGTACATATAAAAGTTGCAAGTATTCATGTTCCATGACGCTTTTCTTTCTTCTCGGAAAGTATCTTAGACTTGCTAAGAATTGGATCTGAGGTTATAAGCAATCGATTTAAGAGTTCAGTATTTGTATCTACACGTGATATTTTTCTGGTAGGAAGTTCCCTAAACCTTCTATTTTCCTTGTTTCTTGCGCTTCTTCTGAAAGTTGTCCGATTGGAAGTATACAAGTCGAAATTATTTGTTTTCCATGAAAGAAGACCTTATGCACACTTACTGGCTTAAAATACCAGGCATAATTTTCAAAGGCATCTGCATCTATTGGGAACCCAGACCCAAGAGCTTCTAAGATGATATGAAACTTTTTGATAATTTCTTTAACTATCACTGTAATTTGGGCAGTCTTTTCATCATCTCTAAAAAATCGTCTAGCCTTGTTCCCGTCATTAGGATTGCCAGACTGTTGAGTTGGCATATCTACCAATAACCCTGTTTCTCTTGTAAATTTTTCTTGGATTAGTTATTTTCTGGCTTTGACTTTTTCTTTACTGCCTTGGTCTTTTACCTGCCGCACCTTGACATCTAATCTTTAAGCTTTTTTTGGTCTTCCTACTCTAGATGAAGAAGGTACGAGTATTTCATCTAAGATATGTTGTGGTAATGTTAGACTTTCATTTAGTCACGGAGAATTTGAATTTTCGAAGCGCTCTCTATGCCGACCACTTTTGGCCCATGTCTCGTCAAATCTTAAACATACATAAAGTTTTAAAGGTTAATTTGATTGACTTTGTTGCAGCCTCAGAAAATATTACATGGCTGAAGTAACCCACAACAAAAGCAGAAACAGCATCTAAGCGATTAATTTTAAATTAAGAAATCCAAACATAAAAAATTTGATTTTTCGTGATTTCCATGGGCATCCTAAAAAACGAAAAATTTTGTTGAAACACATTTTAGCAGTGCATATGCAAGGCTTTAGAACAAACACGGTCTCCAACTTGGACAACACTGAACAACTAGGTATACTTTTCGGTTAATGAATACAAAAAACACATATTTTATCTATAAATTTTACTTTCATTTACCCCTTATACCTATTAAACAAAATCTTTAATTATTTAAGAAAAACTTACTTTTATATCAATTGACTTTTAACTTATTGATAAAAGATAAAAAAAAGCTATAAAATATACGCGAACCAATTAAAACCGATATAAACACTTTCTCTTCAAATTGACCTTCTTATAAAAAAAATTATATACAATTTGGAGTTTGAGATGATTTTTTTTTTGTTGCATTAAGCAACAACAAAAAAATTGCACAGTCATTACGTAGGAGGCTTAAGCGGGTTTTGTTTAATTTTGTGCATGTCATTTTCCTTATTAAACCAAGCTAAATCAGCGATTCGTCACACTGTGCAACGCAGCCAAGCACCACCAATAAGTCAACAAACTTCTTCAGTAGGTAAGTTCAGTTTGTAAAATTGAAAAGTGGCAAATTGCATTCGACGGGTTCGAAAATATCCACGATTTGCTTTTTAAAGTGGAAACACTTAAGGATCGTTCGCAATGTAGCTGAGAATACACTATAACTTGTCTTATCTTTTTTTATCTCTGCCTCAATTAATATTTTTTCACATGCAAATATGGTTTATAAACCATTTGGGAATCCTCAGTGCTGAAATGCGAATCTCCTTCACCGATGTGAACATACACACCAATTGTATTAAAAACAAAGAAAACAAGTTACAGGTGACTGTGATGGTCTAATTGCAATATGCCATAACCTACCCCAAACATTCATCAAAGCCAACAAATAATATACCATCAACTACTCGACGACAATTCTCCCACCTTCCTTTATCCACCATCGCCCCTACCGTTAAATATGCATATCCATTTTTCACTTGCAAATATGAATTACAAAGAAAATCATTTGAGAATCCTCACAGTAGCTGAAATGCGACTCTCCTTCAACGATCATACACACACATACCAATTTGGCCCCGGGTAATTTGAACGTAAGACCCCTCGCTGTATTCAATTCATATTGACTACCAAAGCTTCGCACTCCCCTAAGGACATTAGCTTCCAATAATAAATACGGCATAAGAATAATTTGTAGCAACATGCCAAAGTTCAAAAGTATTCCAGACGACTTCTGAGGCTCATAAGCCTGACATTTCCAACAAAGCATTGAAGAGTGGTTATTTTATTCCTATTCAAGTCTCGCACTCCCAAGTCTAGCAAGTAAAGTCTCAATCGAGGTGATCCGTACCCGGTGGCTACCATAGGGGGGGTCAAATTTATTTATTTTATTTATTTTTATTTTATTTCAGTAATAGCCTTACACATTAAGATATACAGATCTTATAAAATTGCGCAAGCTTCAATGTAATTTTAATTTAATGTGTTAACTAGAGTGGTGACAAAGTTAAAAAAAAAAAAAAAAAAATTCTATATTTAATATTTAATTATTTTTCTTCATTATGAATAATTTGATTGAAGAGAAAGAACTTAAAATCAAACTAAAGTAAATATGAGCAGAGGAAAATTAAAATGAACAAGAAAGGACACAGGTTACACAAATCTCATCATCATCATCAAAGGGCCTCCAAATACTGCTTGAGCCTGACTCGGAACAGGGTCGTGCAACTTATCGATCGGACGGAAATGGGAAGGGAATTCCACAACCGGACTGCATACGCAAAGAACTGTCGGTTAGATACTAAGTACTTACAGCGTATTGGTACTAGATTGCAAGATCTAATAGAGCGCGGTTGACAAATTTTATTATAAAGGTACGTCGGCTGACGTGTTTGCATTATATTGTGAAGCAATACTAATGTTCTAAAATTAAGAAGGTTTTCAAAAGTTACACCATTAATTTGCTTAGCGAGGCGAGAGATATGGGCGTGTCTTCGCCATCCAAAAATATACCGCGTAACGCAATTATAAGCAACATTTAATTTTCTTTTATGTTCATAATCGCAGTTGCTGAAAATTTCACAACCGAAGAGCATAATTGGTATTATTAATGATTTTGCCAACATAATTCTCGTTTTTAGTGGTGTAAAACGTTGGCTAGCCCATAGCATTCGAAGGCTTCCATAAACCCTTCCAACGGTCAATCTAATGTGGTTATTCCAGGAGAGGGTCTTGTTGAAAGTTATGCCAAGATTTTTCGCAGAGTCAACAAATTCAATCGGCGAGTTATTAAGGTATAATTTGGGAAAGAATAACGTATCGATAGACCTTCTTGAGATAACCAAACACTTTGATTTGGAAGGATTAAGGCAGAGGCCGTTGGATCGCGACCAGTGCAGAATACTATTGAGATCTTCGTTAATTTCGTGGGCTGCATTTTCCACAAGACCCAAAGGAAAACTTTTTCGCACCTGAACATCATCAGCATACATATCAACCAGGGAGCTTTTGGTGCACAGAGGGAGATCGTTTATGTACATTGTGAAAAACAGAGGGCCCAGAATTGAGCCTTGCGGAACGCCCCCAGTCAATGGCAGAAATTCCGATATGCAATTGTTTACCGCAACTGCTTGGTATCTGTTGTTCAGGTAAGATGAAATCAGATTCAGAGAAGATGACGAAAAATTGAATTCTCTCCTTAGCTTACTATTTAAAACATTATGGCTTTTTTTTTTTTTTTTTTTTTTTTTTTGTCGGGATGTGTGAAACTTTCTGCACTGGAGCACTCAGACTCAATACTGGTCCATTGTACTGCCAGGCAGACACACCACATTTTACTGTGGGAATTTACTCGTTTTTCTAAGAAAAACGAGAAGGCGCTTCAATGATAAGGAGCTTAGGTTTCCAGCACTCACCATATCCGCACCAAATACCTGCCACCTGATACGAGCAAAAGCAGGACAATCACAGACGAAATGTTCCGCAGTGTCGTCGCTTTCTCCACAGGCTTCGCAGTTGGTGGTTTCGCTTAGGCCTAGCACCTTAAGGTGTTTGGCAAAAGCGTAGTGTCCCGTAAGAACGCCAGTAGTCTGTCTGCAGTCTTTTCTGTTGAGAGACAACAAGAATGCCGCGGATTTCCCACAGACGTCGGGGAGCATTTGCTTAGTCTGTCTGCACCCTGGAGAGTCATGCCAACGGCGATTGTGTTCATAGGAAACCCAACCGTCAATGGAAGCCCTGACCGAGGACGCAGGCAGACAGATCGCTGGTTCAGGTCCTGAGAGGTCCCCCTCTGAGCCTTGTCTAGCAAGTTCATCGGAGATCTCATTTCCCGTGATCCCGTTATGACCCGGGACCCAGACAAGTTTAAGTGAATTCAGCCTTCCGACCGAATTCAGAGATATCTTGCATTCACGTACTATTTTGGAGGTAGTTAAGGGTTTGAGTAAGGCCTTAAGCGCAGCCTGACTGTCGCTACAGACGCAGATACTTCGCCCCCTCCACCTGTTCCTCGTAACATAGTCCATGGCCATTAGGATAGCATAAGTCTCTGTTTGGAAGACTGACGCATGTTTGCCTAACGGAAAGAAAAGTCTAACGCTATCGCTCTCCACGAAGACACCAGCACCAGATCCTTGATCGGTTTTGGAGCCATCCGTAAAGATTCGACTGCATTCCCTTCCAGGTTCAGAGTCCGGCCAGAGCCAGTCCTGGACGCGAGGAAACACATTATGGCTTACTGTGTCGAATGCTTTGGAGAAATCTAATAGAACAAGAAAAGTTACATTGTCATTGTCCACAGCTTGCCTTATATCTTCAACCACATTAATTATTGCTGTTGTACAGCTATGCTTAGGACGAAAGCCAGATTGATTTCCACAGAGCAGATTGTTGTATTTCAAATGTTTGTGTATCTGAGAGTTTAAGATTTTTTCGAAAACCTTAGAAAAGAATGGTAAAATAGCAATTGGCCGGAACTCGTTCAGTTTTTTTGGAACTGGTATAATTTTTGCACGTTTCCAGGTAGTAGGAAAAACTCCCGTCATAAGGATGGTATTGAATAAGTGAGTTATTGATTTGAGAGTGTAAGGAAGAATAGCTTTAGCAAAAATCGGGTGAATGCCATCAAATCCAACCGAATTTGACTTTATTGAGATAAAGCTCTCTAAAACATCAGCTTCATCAACAGTAGTAAAACTAAAGCTAGGTAGAGAAACATGACTACTTAAACTTGGTGCAGATAATATAGGAGCGCTCATGCCAGTGGAAGGAATAGAGGTAAACTGTTTATTTAGTTCATTTGGATCAATGTTGTTAAGACGGGAATTTATTTGTTTACCAATGCCAATGCTTTTGATGTTTTTCCAGAGCCTATGCTTAGCCTGAGAGGGGTCCAGTCGCGGAGCATAAATACGTCTTTTTGCTTGACGTATTTCATAAGTCACCCTATTTCTAAGAGACCTATACGCATCGTGAAATAAGTTTAGACGAAAACGCTTCCAACGGTTGTAGGCCTGATCACGCTCTCTAATTAAACATTTGATTTTATTAGTGAACCAAGGACGATTTCTCACTTCAGATTTGGTTATAAGTGGAACATGGATGTTGAATAGATTGCGGATGTTATCTTCAATAAAGGCTAATTGATCATCTACAGAGGGCATTGCATATGTACGAAACCACTCGATTGAAATAAGATCTTCTTCTAACAGACCATAGTGCACATTTTTAAAGTCACGAAAACTAAAGGAGTTGTTTAAGATGATAGGTTCACATTCAAAAGTTAAATGTATGAGATCATGGCGGGAAAAACAGGGAGCGGAAATTTGACCATAGTGGAGGGCTTTAAAAGGATGACTCACAAAAAATACATCGATAAGGGAGCTATTATACTTGGAAAAGTGAGTAGGGGAAGACGTATTCACTGGAAAGAGGCTTAGAGCTCTCATACTATCAACGAGAGAAGAGTCTTGAAGCAAATCACTATTGATGTCTCCAGCCACTACAATGAAAGGAGACATAAAGGCTAACTCATCCAAGATATTAATTAGCGGGGAGGGGTCAATGTACTTGTTTGGTCTATATACTGATCCTAGTAGAATTTTATTCCGCTTACAAGTGATTGCTATAAAAACGTAATCAATTTCATTACCCAACGGCGCCTTACGTACTAGATTGCACTGCAAATTATTCCGCACGTAAATCGCTGCACCACCCCCAACACGACCAATCCTATCGGACCGGAACGGTTTATGAAAACCATTCACACTACAAAATTCATCACTCAATTCACTGTACAGCTAAGTTTTAGAAATGCACACCACATCAACTTTCGAACCTTCAAATAGGTGTCTGAATTCGTCCAGCTTAGGAAGCAGACTCTGAGCATTTATGTGACAGATTTGCAATCCAGATCGCTGACTGCACATTACGTTCACCATTGTTCTTGTGGTATTGTTGCCCGCGATTGTAGAGTCCCTTATATTAATGTCACTGGCACCAACCATTTAAAGAAACTAAGGGCGGCTGGTGCCCAATAAAGCACATCTTTCTTGCCGATATTACAAGCTGCACAACCCGAGAAAGAGGAGAACCCAAAAGCATACTGGACACAATGATGATGACGAAAAGACATGTAAGACGTTTTGAAATGTTTTCCAATTTGAATGAATTTAATATAAATTCAGAGAATAATGAAATGAAATAATAAAATAAAGAGAAAATCAAATACAAATAACTACCCCTACATAACGTGTTGCTGATGATTATCTGCTTGTTGGTCTTCGTTTTTAGTAGTAGTTGTTGTTACCCGCGCAGATCTGGCAAAAACAGTCAGGTCGTCAGCTGTTCCAATTAGTTTTGCCTCCTCATCTTTTGCCTTCTTTACGTAAACAAAGCCACGCATGGTAAACACCGAAAACAGTTTATTTTCTCGTTTCAGTTTTAATGCATACTGCAGGAGAGTGCGATTTTTTGCAGTAAGGCACTCGTGAATGAAAATAGGAGAGCGTCCACCTCCGCTGTCATCAGTTATACCAATATCTTGTAGGCGAAGTGGTTGATTAGTTGTCTTCCGGTACTTGGCAATTGATCGTAAAACGAAACTTTTATCGTGCGGTGAGAACCATTTTATAATAATCGGCGGTGAGGATGAATCGGTTTTCCACTTAAGACGAAAAATACTTTTTATCATCGGCGGTTTAAAATTAAGCGTGGCACAAAGTTGGTTAAAAATGAATTTAAGATTTTCATTCGGTATCACAGGAACACCGTGTAGCATGGCATCGCTCATAGTTTCTTTAAGTTGTTGTTTTTCGTCATTAGCTTCCATATGTGCGATTATGCTGTTGATTGCTTCATCGTGTTTCATTAATTGTTCCTTTAATACTCGATTTTCGTCTTTTAACGTGTCAATCTCGGACTGTTTTGACTCCAGAAGTGACAACCGTTCGTTTACACCTTCCATTGATGATTTCAATGCCGCTACTTCACTATCAATTTTGTTTGTAATTCTCTTTTCCGACTCTGAGATTTGTGACGTAATTAATTCGCTTTGTGCGCGTAAAGCAAGCTCCAGTTTAGTCCAAATAGAGACTTCTTCAGGAGGGTCTTTTTTCTGAAATTTTGATGCCGGAGAGTGAGGTGCTAGTGGTGCACATTGTTGTGATGATGACGATGATGATGTTTGTAGTGGTGCCTTTGCTGGCGGCTTTAGCAGTAGTTTCGGTGATGGAGATTCGAGTGACTGTCGCCGATTCCGTTTTGCTGACATTTCAAGTGAGAGCGAGGTTGGGGAAAACTTAGTTTTTTTTTTTTTTTCAGCTGATTAGTCTAGTGTGGGGCAAACCGGTACGAGAGAAAATACAAAAGTAAATAATGATGTGAGTGACAATTTTTGTTTTTTTTTTTTTTTTTTTCCTTTTGAATTTTTATCACGAGTTTGGATAAATTTGAAAGAAAATTAATCGAATTTTTCAACAGTTCGTTAAAGTAAAACGTTATTTAATTATTTCAAGCGTTAATAGACCTTGGTATGGCTTTTGGTCGCCTAAAACTTAACTGTCAATTGCCAGACTGTCGCGCACGTCCACTCAGTAACACATTCTTTGTTATTAGCTATTGCTATAAGCACATTTGGTTTGTGGTCATAGTTTCAATGCTGACCATCGCTATTCCAAGGAAGTTAAAGTTAAATGTCACTGCAATTAACTGCATGCGCCGTTCCCAATCGGAAGTCCCTAAAGTACAACACTATCTATGGTCAATAGCATATACAGAAAGCCAGCGCCAGCCCTACCAGAGGGCATTTAGAAAACTCTGCAACTGCTTTGTTACTAGATTCCCATGTGTAGCCAATCGCTTCCGTTCACATACTTTTATTATGGGCCAATTAAGCAATTGATAAATCGAAAGGGAAAGGTAAATATGATATATTTCATTTGTGAGCGTATCGAAATCCCGCTTTTCAAAAATCCCGAAAAAAGTTTTCTACTAAAATACTGCTTTTTTAAGATCCCGTCTTCTAAAATCCCGCTTGTTCAAAATCCCGATCTATTATAATCCCGCTTTTTAAAATCCCGCCAAATCCCGCTAATCCTGTTTTTTTTTACAAAACATTGTTAGCAAAAAAATAGATGTTGGTTATATGCGCTTTTTTATTATATTATTATATATTTAAAAATATTAAAAATACTCGACCAAAAAGAAAATGCATCCGAATGTTTTTACTGTAAGCACACATTTGTTTTTGCTTACATATTCTACATTGTTTTTACGCATTGCGAAAAAAGTATATAATGTACATAAAAACCTACCTTACATTCGTAATGGAAGTAGACAAGTGCAGTACTCTCCTAACTTTTGGTCTGTGTATGACAGTACAGAAAAACAATTCCCGAGAACACAAAATAATGCTGAAGCGTGGCATCGCAGACTGAAAGTTTTGGTTAGACGAAAAAGTGCTGGCTTTTATAAACTCATTGCAGATTTGAGAAAGGAAGCAATTGTGGTGCAAACTGAAATACAAAAATTACAAAATGGACAAAAAGTCACGCACTTTAATGAGAAATAGAAAAAAAATGAGTAAAACAGGTTTTTTGCGTCGCATTGCTTATAATATACACTTGAACTAATAAAATAAAAAATGGTGTTAATGGTTTGAAGTTTTTTTGTTCCCTTTTGCAGAATATCATATAACATTACTTTATTTTTTTTTTTTGATTATTGGAGATTGTCATATTTATTAATTAAAAAAAATATTTTCATACAATTTATTTCTTATTTTGTTACTTTCTCTAAAAATGATAAATGTTAAAATAAACTGCATTTCAAAAAAACACTCATTGCTTAATTTATTTTAATTTTCTTATTATCCCGCTTTTACAATCAAAAGCAGTTGCTTTATTTTAAAAAATCGCGCGATTTTTAAAATGAAGCAACTATTTTTGATTGTAAAAGCGGGATAATAAGAAACGGGATTATAAAAAACGGGATTATAAGAGGCGGGATTTTAAAAGACGGGATTTTAAAAAAGCGGGATTATAAAAAGCGAGAGTTTATTGGCGGGATTTTAAGAATCGGGATTATAAAAAGCGGGATATACCCAACCCATTTCATTTCATTTATTTTTCATTTATTTTATTTTATTTTATCTTGTAATGACTATACACTTTAAGATATAATATCTTATTAACTAGTGATAAGCTAAATTCTCCAGATGAAAGCTACAAAGAAAGACGAGCTAATTCAATAATATTATGTATCTATTAACACTACGTGGTCAATACTTAAAATTAATAATTAATCCAATTTAAATTAATTCGAGAGTGCCAGATAATTTTTTTATTCATTTTTAAACCTTCTTGTGTTATTGATTCTTCTAATAAGACGCGGTAAGGAGTTCCATAGACGAATGGAGTTAACAAAAAACTGATGCTCAGAGGTAAGGGAGGAGTAACGCGTAGGAATCAACTGAGTAGACCTGTCAGAGGAACACCTAGCCAGTTTCTCGTACAGACCGGGAGGTTGTCGTGTTGTCAGGATGATGGAGAGAAAAGTTAAAATGCTGAACTGAAGTAGACGGTCAAACGTCATGTTGAAAAGGCGCGTAGAAAAGTGCGATAAACGATCGTACCTTCTTAGTGCAAAAACATACCGAACGGTATTGTTGTAAGCGACCTGTAGTTTCCTTTTGCTGGCGAAGCTGCACTTGGCAAAAACTTCGCACCTGTACATTAAAGTTGGTATGACCAGCGTCTTGGCGAGCATGAAACGTGCTTTTAAGGGGGTGAAAGCTTTAGTAGTCAATAGTGTTCGAAGTACAGCATAGGTTTTACCGGAGGCAACATTTATGTGGTTATCCCAGGTCAGATTTCGGTTAAAGACCATACCAAGATTTTTAGCCGTCTCAACGTTAAAATAGCATCCCCGTTGGCGCTGACTAAATTTAAATTTTTTGAATTTTAGAACATTTAAGGATATAAAAAAAAATCGATCAAAATATGTTTTTGTAAAAACCGACTATAAAAAGTGGCAAAAAACTTTATCTAAATACTTTGTGAAGAATATGACTTTCATTTCCAATGACTACTTGAATTAAACATTTTTTTTTTAAATTGTGGACGTCAGTAGGCGAATTTTAACAATCCTTACACTGGAGCATTTCCCGCCTCTTGAGAGTATATATTTTAAATTTCAACTTTCAAGCTCGAATTTGGATTTTTTCAATAAATTTGTTTTTTTTTCGACGGACCGGCGGGCGGAAGTACAGGCATGGCTTGATCGTCCTTACAATCGATGCTGATCACAAATAATGTTAAGGTATGTTTGCAAATTATATATAAGTCAAAATTATTACCTTTAGAACAGAGTAGGTATAAAATAAGGGTTACCATTCGTAATATGTATATTCAATATTAATTCAAAAAGTAAGTTAAATTTTTAGTATTTCTGAGGCTCTCGAATTTTTTCGAAGTAAAATGTTTCCTTTATGTACTTTACATTTTTAGTCGCAATCAAATTTTTAACTTCACTGCGAAGAAAATCATGTATACTTAGAAAGTCCATTATTATTATTATCCATTACATTTGTGTATTCGACTTTACCATTTAAAAAAAAAATCTTTATCTCTTTTTGACAACATGTCTAAAAAAACATAGGGACGGGCTACAGTCCGCTTGGGCGAACTGTTGGATACCCTATTCTTATTCCTATCCCTCAAAAGTGGGCGTGACAAAAGTCTAAGTATGGTTGAATTGTTAAAAACACTCTACATATTTTGTTATATATCATTTAAAGGATTTTATCGAAAAAAACGATCCCTAGCTCAAACTTGGGTGTTTCAATAAAATTGTTTTATTTAATTGTGGGCTTATCAGTAGGCGGATTTAAAAAAAATTAACACATGAGAATAAAGGGCCCCTAGAGAGTATATATTATAAATTTCAGCTCCCTAGCTCAAACTTTGAATTTTCAAAAAAAAAAAAAATAATTGTGGGCGTGTCAGTGGGCGGATTTTTAAAATATTTACACATGAGCATAAAGGACCCATAGAGAGTATATATTATAAATTTCAGCTTCCTAGCTCAAACTTTGGATTTTCAAAAATTAATATACCCTTAGAATAGGGTATAAAAAAATTATTTTATTTATTTGTGGGCGTGTCAGTGGGCGGATTTTGAAAATTTTTCATCCCGAGCAGTTTTAGGAGTCATAGATCATATATAAAAAATTTCAGCTTTCTAGCTCAAAATTCGATTTTTTCCAAAATTTTGTTTTTTTGAGTTTGTGGGCGTGTCTGTGGGCGGATTTTAAAAATTCGTAAACTTGATTATTTCGGGACCCTAGAGAGTATATGGTTAAAATTTCAGCTCTCTAGGTCCAGTTTAAAGGCGTAACAGACGGACGGACGGACGGACATGGCTAGATCGACATTACTATCGATGCTGATCATAAATATAGTAACTTTTAGGGGTGTACGGGCAATATTAAGGTATGTTACAAACTATGCGTCAAAATTAATATACCCTTAGAATAGGGTATAACCACTTTACTACGAAATAAATAATTGCGCAATAATATAATTACTTTACATTTGCTTCTCTCTTTCTGACAGTAGTTATTCACTCGTATAAAACACTAACAGTTTCTTTATGAGGTTTTCGCAGCTCTTCTAAGTAGAGTTTTAGTATTTTTATAAGATGAGAAGTAACTCTTATGGATGGGCCATTAAAATCTCACAAAATCTCTCTACAGACACTTCAAGCACCCTTCGACACTGAAATTAAGAGAGCTTAACTCTTTGCATTAGACTCTTGAAGAGCCCAATGAGAACAAAAATGTTAGTTGGGGATGTTTCTGTTGGTGTACTTGCATAGGCGCATAAGCATGAAAGACGTCATATGTATCAAATGGCTTTAAGAGTTGTTTAGAACCCTAAAATGAACTCACCAAAAAATAAGATGAACGACAATTTATTTTTCCTAAGTCAAAGGTCATTCACAATTACCTCTCATTTTGAGAATTCCTTTCATAGAAAAGTCACAACCTAAGCTTTTTTAAACACGAGTATGGTGTTATTGGTTACCCTATAATTGTAAGCTGGCCCTAACATTGTGCGTTTGACACTATCTTATTTTTCAATAATATTCATTTCTCTTTTCGCTTGTAATAACAAGATAAAGGCGTGTCTTCCTTTTAGGTTATGGACCCAGAGCTCGCCAACTTTTTTTTTCAAGTAATTCAAATTGAAGTAAAAACAAAAATGAAAGGCCGTATTACCGAACGGTTTCTTACTCCCGACAATTATCCAATGTGAAAAATCACTGCCCAAACATTCCTTGATTATGTTGACCTTAGGTCGACGACGGCCGTATATCCAGAGCGCAAAGCCAGCAACACAATTGTGGCATCATTAAGCAGATACCTATGGAGCCAATGGCTTAACTCGTAGAGTATGTCTACTGGGCAAAATGATTAACACATCGTTGTCGAAATGCGGCTCAATTGATAGATATGTATATCATATACTAAGCAATCATTTAATGAATTCGGTTTCCAATCGATGACGAATGGATTGGAACGCTTTTGTTGGCCGTTCTCCCCGAAGAAAACCGCCCGATGATTATGGTGTTTGAAAATGTTGGATCAAAAATAAGAAGTGATGCAATTAAAACAACGTTGTTGCAAAAATTGCGAACTGGAGCTTATTGCATAAAACCAGAGCTGCAAACTACTAAAGTATATTTGTACAGTACCTACTTAGGTACTTACTTTACGGGCTCCCGACCCGTGAAGAGTCACTGTCTGAGACTGCAGCCTTCTATCCTCTGCGATCACGGGAACGCTGCTTCCAGTTCTCCAAGCCGAACGCTCTGGCAACCGCGATAGCTTGGTCTTTAAAACAGAAGTTCGGTTTTAATTGCATTTTCGAGCCAGGAAGGTGGGAGTCGAAGATCGTCTTGGCTGGAACATTATTTTCCATTCGCTCAATGTGGACGAGCCAATTTAGTCGTTGTGATTTAGCTTTTTGGATTCCATCCACATCTCGGCCCATAAAGTTCGCGATTGTATCTTCTTTTCCATTCACCCTCCTAGAACACAGGACCAAATTTGTACTGTAGCACTGTAGGCCTAGTAAAATTGAGAAATTATATTTTTTTAGTAGATAGTGAACGCACTTTTTCTAACATGTAGCAACACCGAAGCACATGTTAATATCAATATCATATAGGTACTCCTATTCTGTCCATTTTTAGGTGGTTTTTCCATTCGGCTCCACATAATATTGTTCGGATTGTTTGTTTCCATTAGTATTTTGCTCAACACAAATTTAAAATAAGTTTAAATCTTTTTATACTTATTATTCAATCTTGTATCTATGATAGCGCTTGGAGCAACAGTAACGATGACATTATTTGGCGACCTGTGAAAAACGCAAGTGCATATTTTACTCTACTGTATTTTTCTATTACAATACGGTTCGGGTATAGATACGGTGACTATATTTTTTTAGGAGCAAAACCTTAGACAATAATAAAATCTGTATGACTTAACAAAATGCAATCTATTAAACGTGAATTTTGTTAATTTTTTATTCTCTGATAGAATAAACTTTCAAGTCTACGGCACACGTTAAAAAAACAATTTTTCAGAAAACGACAGAACAAAACCATTTTACAATCCTTTGTTATTTTTCAAACAATTTTTGAAGTCAAGTCAACTTAAATTGATGGTACAATGGACCAGTATTGAGTTTGAGTGCTCCAGTGTAGAAAGTCTCGCACCCCGAAAAAAAATGAATTCCACTTTCCAATCAATATAGATTTTAGCGTTTAAACATAAAGCCGAGCTTTTTCGCTCGTCCATATATTGTTCATTATCGAAAAGACTCTTTCGCTGGGAGCATTTAAACCTGGCAGACACAAACTGAATCCCACAATTTGTAAACTGTTTGCGAAAGAAACGTTTTTTTCTGAGAAATGTTTAAAAAAGTCTACTCATTTTTCACCCACTGTTTATTTGTTGTCCAACCGTTTCCTTATTTTGTCTAAATTTAAAAAAAAATATGTAAAGCAATTAAACTCATCAAACGACTGAGAGTCGTCAATTAACAAAAGCTAAGCTTGCTTCTACATCTGGCCAGGACGTTATATATACGAAGAGTCACACAAATAAAACTTCAACTGCTTGGAAGGATGTCTTGCCACTGCAGTAGATCCCTTAGTGGTTATGAAGAGCTTTTTTCACTTTCTTATACTCTATCCAACAAAAATTGTCAGTACAGGGAAGATAGGATATTTGTCTCTCAGTCTGGCTGCAATGACTTACATAAATCGGACACTCTTTAAAGCTCTCACAGGGTTGCCGTAGTGTATATGATAATTCGCCATAACTCACGAGAGCAATTCCATTAGGGTTACCATCTTCCAATTTAAAATAAAAATATTGCGGAACGAAATAAATTCCGTTTATTTTTTTCCTTTTCTGGTAAGATAAGAAAAGGCGCGTTTTTTTAAGGGTATCTCCAGTAGAACAACAAAATATATAAATTTCGTAACACACAAAAAAATCAAAACTAAAAATATATCACTGTAGTCAAATTTATTCATTATAAATATTGTAAAACATAAAATACTAATTTCCAATATCACTACTCAACTAATCCGATGAGTAATTACTGCTACTGCTCTCGTTATTTAGGTCTATTATTAACCTTTCAACTGCTTCCTCGGCAAAAACGTCCATTTCCAACATATTTGGCTCAACAACCTGTTCAACGTGTTGGACACATCGATGCCATTTTTTCCTTGTGAACCCTTGTAAGTGCTGTCGTAAAAAAAAAAAAAAAACAGTGATAAAGCGGCAAGCGAAGCACTTTATGTCCCGCATTTTGAGCTGTCATCCACGACGTATGTTTCATACCTGGCTTTGTAACGTTTAACGATTTCAAGCAACCCATTGTATGATTGCATCCCTACCTAACTTGAGATCTTCCTTTTGGGAATTCCCGTATTCATTGGCAAAACAGGCGTCATTCATCGGAAAAACAAAGACATCATACAAACAGGTACATAATGAGATGAAAGGGCGTATTTATGTTTTTTTTTATTTAAACAGCTTGCAACGGTTGCAGGAAATAACCCCCCAAATGAAAAATGAAATAACACCCCAAAATTTTTATGGAGGTGGGGATTTATTTCAAATGAAATAAGCCCCCTAAATTGGGGACTTATTTCATGGGTTTTTAGGGACTTATTTCATACTTCAAAGGGGGGGGGGGGTTATTTCATAGTGAAATAATTCCCCAAATTCAACTTTGAAAGTGGACTCAAAGTGCAATAAGGCCAAGTGCTAAAATAAAACCCCGCACCTACTCCAAATTAAACAGTGACCCCAAGCAGGGGGCATAATTAGAATACCACAATTAGAATACAAAATTATATAACCACGACGCAATGTCATATACCTAAACAGATGGTAAAAAAAACTGCACTTGTGCAGCTGTACAATACAAATACAATCAAATTAAAACCGAATGGCAACACCCCACGTAATAATTCGTTCTCAAAAGCACCAAAACCGAAAGTTCTTTGACAAAATCCATAGAAAAACTCTTAATGATATGCTTCATTGTAGAGATAGTAATACTCTTCTGATGTGCTTCAGTCACACACACACACACTGTTTATTTTGGTGGATGATAATAGCAAGAGAACACAAGACGATCATACTCATTCCCATTCGGCTGTGTTGGAGACTGGTTGTGGTGGGTTGTATGCGAATTTTAGGAAAATTACAACAACAACTCCTTGGTATTACAGTGGTTTGGTTTTTATTTCAGTGGCAATTCTTGCGTTTGAGTGCCTATACTCTACAGGCACCACAGGTAGAAAAAAAGCTCCTGCATAAGGCCTGTACTGACAATTTTTGTTGGATAAAGTATAGTAATATGAAATTGCGAGTTTTGTAAAACAGTACTATGTTTTAATAATATACAAATGCAGGCAATTAATAAAAAACGGGACAATTGTTCCGTATTCCTTAAAAACAATTTGGGACAGGATGTTGAAATACGGGACTGTCCTGGGAAATACGAGACAGATGGTAGATAAAGTGCGAAACTGTTGCAACATTTATGTCAGAATATTTGGTGGTTGTGGTGCGAGAAAATGTTACACTTGCGCACTTTCGGAAAGGTACTAGATCAGTTGCATCGGATCGGGAATACCCCTAATACACTTGATACTTAAAAATCTCTCCCTTTCTAAGTACATTTTTACTGCGTACTGTAATACTGCCAAGTACGTTTTTAAGTAATTTTCAAATACACCACATTCATATTTCTGCTGTCTGTATTAATGTTCACCCAACATAAAAATCCCGACTGGTGTATGTTAGATTAAAAAAAAATAGTTAACCTTACCAGTTCTTAAGAAAGTTGTATCTTCATGTGATCAGGACTTGTCGAACGGATGTTTTAATTTCCGAGTCTCATAAACAAGTACAAGTATGGGGTACTGAACTTTCGCTGGCTCTTGGAAGATAACAGGTCTGCATAAGCCTATAAGAGTTGTACATACACACACTATAAAGAATACACATTGGCTATTCTTTACCTAGAAGAAGCCTTCAACAATGTGTACACTGAATCAACTCTAAAGTCCTTAGCAATAGAAAGCCATCTAAGTCATTGGATTGTTTCTATACTCATCAATAATAATGTTGAAAACAGTGATGATTTATCGCCGGATCATACACCGTTATTCTAACGATCAACGGCATGTCTATAGAGCAGATAAAAAACGTAAGACTTAACACAAAAGAACGAACTGAATTACTCGAAGGATTTATTAACCTTAGATATCCTTTGGTCACAACAAGCCATGTTGACATCGAAGTGGAACAATTCAGTGCCTACATGCAACAGGCAGCAGAAGAGAGTACGCCGAACAACCAACAAAAAAACAAGCATCGGTAAAATATCCCACAGAAATTAGAAAACTAATATTAGAAAAGAGAAGGGCTCGCAGGAAATGGCAAATGACAAGATATCCAGGCGATAAGACTATAATTAATAGACTAAATAACAAACTTGGAAAAAGTAGGTATCAGTGAATTTAAAAATAGATCGATAAATAAATATCTTCGTAGGCTAACGGCTGATAAAGTCACAGACTACTCCTTTTGGAAGGCTGCCAAACATTTAAAGAGACCTCAAGCGGTCTTGCCCCGTTAAAAACACCTGATGGGAAATGGATCGGCGACCCAAAAAAAAAGTGAAACTCTTTTCGGAGCACTTGACAAACGTTTTTAAAACTTTTCCACCTAGCGTGGTAAATGATCGCCTTGAATTCTCTGATAGAATAGATGAACGCAATCCCTTATGTCTCTCTAAAAGATATCCGCAACCTATCTAAAAGAAAATCATCAGGTTATTATCTAATAACTGTCCAAATCCCGAAGGAAATACCCTTCATAGCATTGTTAAACTCATGCTGATAATTAATGCTTGCTTTAAACAACAAAAATATATCCCATAGGTATCATAGGTAATCCCCTATCAGAAGTCGCCTCATACAGGCCAATCTTACTTTTGCCTGTATTACATACATTAGGTGTAGAAGACTTTACTGGTTTTTAGGACATAATTCGGAAATGTCCACTGATAGTAAAATCCAATTATATAATCAGATACTAAAACCTGTTTCGACATAATGGTGTCCAATTATGGCGTTGTACAAAGAAAACGAATGTGCAAATAATACAAGTATTCCAAAAGAAAGTCCTTCGAGGAATAGTAAATGCTCCGTGGTAGGTATATTAGAAATAACGACTTGCATTGTGATTTGCAGATTGATCTTGTAACGGAAGTAATTAAAAGGTACGCAATTCGTCACAACGATCTTCTGCGGATGCATATTAATCCCGAAATAGAAGACGTCTTAAAAAAAAAAAAAAAAAACAATAATAATCATTTATATAAATATAAATTTTCCAATGGTGTAACACCTCAGGTTAGGTTAGGTTTATGTGGCTGTCGGCAGAAGCCTACACACTTAGACCAATTTAGGTCCATTGTGATACCACGTATATTATCTACCTCAACTCATGGGACTGGCCAACGACACGCGGTTGTTCTCAAACGGTCCCCCATCTACGTACTAACCGCGCCCAACGTCGTTTAATTTCGGTGATCTGACGAGAACCGATTACTTTTTACTTTTAAATTCATTTTTATTAATTGATAGCTTATATCAACTTAAATACTAGACAAAAATGATTAAATCTAACTTAAAATTAACAGGATACTTATTCTAGATTATTGATCCTTATGCGGACGCCCTAAACTTAACTCTATCTTATAATTATTGCCTTTCGGCCTAAAAACTATTTTACGAACTAATCTTACATAATTATGTTTTCATCGAGAAAATTGTTAAGAAAACTCAGAATCTTTATCAAATTTAATATTTTTATATAAAAAAAAACAAATTACAAACTACCTACACTACTTACTTAAACTAATTAGCATATTCTAACTATAATTAGGATTCTGAGCACTCGTTGCCTTGCGCAACAAGTGGTCAAAATCCCAATTGCTTTCCGAGCGCCTGGCAGTCGTCAACGTGCACACGCGCCGCCGTGAGCCGACTGAAGCCTTACAGCGTCAGTCAACTACCGGAAGCACCACCACACGTTGGCGAGCCCGGCCTCTCCCAAAAACGCCCTAGCTGACTTAATCTAACTTATAAGCTAAGAGGATGTTACCTAGAGTAACGCACCGTCCTGGGAGGGCATGTTGACCCCTCCCCCCTCAACAAGCCACCAAAATTCGGCGAATTGCTTTTCCGTGTCGAATCTATCCCTCTCCGATATTGCGGTACTAAAACGGAGGAGCTCATGAGCATTGGCGACGTCCCCGTCATGGAGGAGCCGCTTATATCTCTCGCTGCGGTAGCGATGGTATAAGACCGGGATACCATCCCTCGTCTGTACCAGCCCATTTGAATCAATATGGATAAATGCCTCTGGCGGGATAAAGCCAGACCGGAGCGTACTCTCTATGTACATTTCATTGGGGTAGTAAGCCCCAAATATCAGACTATTGTCGCTGGCCATCGCCCTTGCAACGTGCCTTCGAGTGACCTTAATGAGGAAATTGTCAATCCTATTCAACTGAGCCCCATCGTATAGGACCTTGTTGGGATATTATTTTATATAGTTGGATTCGGGCGTTCGGAACAACCGGAGACAGGTCCTAAGACATTGTCTCTCTAAAACCCGAATCTTTTCCATATAACTAGGCGCTATATTAAACCACAATGGACAACCATAAGCGATGATCGGCCTTATAAGGGCCACGTAGCAAATGACCTTCACTCTAGAGTCAAGTTGACTGCTATGAAACATAGTTGCTTGTCTTGCTGGGGCCAAGAAGGCTTATGCTCTGACAAGGAGACTGTCTTAAACCTGGGATGCTTTCCCAAAGATGGATACATTTTCTGTGTTCCCAGCTTTTTATTGCTGGCGTTGCTGCTGATCTAGGAGTGCAGCAGAAGGGTTCGGGACCTATGAATGGTGTTTCCGAACATTTTCTGGGCAGTTCGTCGGCCTTTTCGTTACCTTCCACCCCGACATGACCCGGAACCCACCATATCTTGGTCTTGTTACTTGTTCCGAGTGCCTGTAGGGTGTTGAAGCAGTAGGTACATGACTGATTTGGAGTCAATCGTTTGGATTCAGTTCGGAAAACAGTTTATGGATAATATAGACAATTATCGGTCTTAACAATTCGCCCATACAACGTTTTTTGACAGGCCCACTTTTGGGGTCGTGTTGATTAAATTTTCAAATTTTGGTTATTTTGTTCACGGCGATCTGATGGATCTTAAAATTGTTTTCGGAACAAAGAAACAAATTTTGAAAATATATTTTCGGAACAAACAAATTAATTGCCTCTTTCAGCTCGTCCGTAAAGCTAGATTAAGTGTGCCATTGCTTCAAACCGACCGATGCCCGCGGCGACCAATAGATTGAATCAGCACAATGAGTTAAGCAAACGAAATCTTCATTTTTTTTATATCTTTTATGGCTTAAAATAGTTATAGAGTTTAAGACTGCAATATAAAGATAATTGATGAACCGAATTTAGTGGAGGGTGTGAATGAAGTGAGGCAGCTGACATCTGCATTAAGCTCCTTCCACAGATTAGGGTGGCTACGGTGTAGAGGTTAGTGTGTTGGCTTGTGACCCGTGCGGTGCAGGTTCAATCCCCACGGGAAACTACAACATACGCCACCCACCCATTCTCCACACCAAAAGGAGGACTACTGCCTGGACCGTTACCGAGTCTGAGTGCTCTGGGATTTGGATTTCCTTTTTTATTATAAAAAAATAAATTAAAAAAGCTCCTTCCCAACAAATGTTAAATCAAGAATGGGATTGAGATTATTGTTTCCAGTAAGGTTTATATGTCTGTCATCGCATTGAATAATTACTGGTTCTAATTGTAAGTTTATACATATAATGGTGTTATTATTAATCTTAATTATTTTTTAACCGCATGAAAGCGGTAAGTACATGCATTTTGTGTAATACATGATCGGCTTAAATTTAGTTCTTTTAAATAAATGTTATTAATATTGTATTCATATTGTAAGTAATTCATTTCTAAAAGTTGAAAAGCTTCGATGTCTATTTCGTTTTTCTTGTCATTTGGAATGGGTTTAATCATTTAGGGTTGGGTCGTGATGTAGTCTTTCGGTAACTTTACAGCTATTATAAGTCTATCCTGGTCGAATTTCAAAAGTCCTATTCTAGCATATTCAAGTTTATAAAAATCTATCTGCGACATTTTTATTTCCATACCGGTCAATATACTTGGATGGAGTATGCCTTATTTACCAGATGCTACGAGTATATTATCTAAATAGTATGCTATATATTTTGCTTTCTAATATTTGCAGTTTTAGTAGTTGGTGGATAGTCGGTGATCAATTGTTTCCTAAGAATGTCTTTTTGGTTAGATGCAATACTTTGGTAGGTATATGCTAATGCTTCCCTATCTGTTTCTATTGTTTTCTTAAATTTATTTACGATGTATATGAACTGTGCGTTCATTTTAATTTGTTGTTGGTATAGCTGCATGATTATTAGTTTCTTGTTAGCTTTAGAGTCTGTAAATTTACTTCTATCAATGCAATTTTTGATAGTATTTGCTTAGTGTCAATTATATGTAAAATGGTGTGGCTATTATTTATAATTTCTACTAGTCCTAAATTTAGAGTGGTGTAGCCTTTACCGGTTTGAATTGGTGTTATTATCAGAGTTGCTTCCGCTATCGTCAACATTGCCTTAATGATCGTCGGCCAATAGATTATCTACAAATTGATTTGGTCTTTTAGTATTTGTGGAATGTACATTTTTTTAAATTATGTTTTCTATAATATGTTTCATCCTTATGTCTTAAGTGTTTGTAATTTCTTATATACGCTTCACTGCGTTTTTCTTCATAATTTTCCCGTGGTACATATATTTCTTTTATTTATTATTTTTTTCTTTTCCTCTTCTAATTTCTTCTTTAATTTAGCCGGGTTTGCAATCTCGGCCTGATTTGGAGTCATGCCTAATGTCGAATGATACCTATTGTTGTAGGGGAAATACGTCCAAAATGACACATATGGGTAAAATGACACACTAGCCTTAACTTGAAATGCGATACACTTACAGCACTAGATGCTATCTTCCAGCAAATAATTTTTTTTTGGTTTAAATTTTTTTTCGTGTTTTGGTGAGTTTTTTTCAGTTTTTCTTTAATTTTGTTTATTATATTGATATTTTATGACAAAACTTACGAAATTAATAATAAAATTAACAATAATAATAATAATAGATAATTATAAAATTAATTAATAATTTGTAAATTTCTAGTAATGTGGACTTCAAATATGCTGTATGTCATTATATTCATATCAAATTTGTCATATGGACAAAATGGATTTTTATTGTATTGCATTGTAAAATGTTCGCAGTAAATTTATAAAGAAATAATAAACATAACAATTGCAATATCTCTTAGAAATAATTTTCTTTGAATCAAAAGGCTAACAGTATGCCATTTTGGACGTACTTCCTATTTGAATCGCCTTATATATTTTCCTGTTGGCTGAAATGTCTGCGTCATTTATGGTTAGTAAAATTTCAAGTAAGGTCGAGTGAAATTTCTCTATATTCGAATTACCTGTATGGGAGTTAGCCTTTATCATATGCATTTCTATTCCCTCTTTCCTGAAGTGTTCTTTTATGTTTTCCGAATTGAATTCGTTGTCACAAACTATTTTGCTTGGCTTTCCGAATTTCGTTAATTGTTCATCAATGCATTCTAACTTACTTGTCCAATTTTTACTAGTCAAACTATATCCGTAAGCTTTTTTAGTAAATTTGTCTATAAATGTCAAATATATTAAGTTATTAAAATGATAGATATTCATGTGTAATATTTCATTCCCTTTGTTCGGAGTTTCGGTCAGTTTGAATTTAGGTCTAATCGGTTTCCTGTCGTATTTCCCTTCCTGACAAGTCTGGAAATTTCCTATTACTCTTGAAATTTCAGTAAGGATAAGGAGAAGTATTGGTGTTACCCTACAATATTGTAACTTCATCCTTATATAATATATACCCTATGTTATCCGTCAAGATTTTATTTCTCTTCTCGTTTGCAATCATTTTAAATAAATACGTGTTTTCCTTTAAGATTGTTCACTTCCTTGAACATCGAAAGCCAAAATCCCATACGATGTCCATGTCAGACTTTTAAATAGGAAACTCCAAACTCTAATCGAAAGATAATTGGTCCGTTCGCGTACTTTTATGTATGTGTAGAAAAATTAAAACTGTCAAAACTCCAAAAACGAGAGAGAATCCTCTCATTTCGAAGAAAAATACGCGAACGCTTTTGCGTAAAAAGATGAAAAACGTCAAAGTTTGATGTATTGTGAATGAGACGAAAACCAAATAGATTTGAATTTCGCGTTTCATCAATCTCGGATTTGCAATTATTTGCAATTATTTTTGGAGAATATTTAACAAATAATTTTTCTTCTGCCATAATCGACGAATGGGATAAAAACAATTTATGTACATGAAAATTCCACAATGCCAAATAAACGAAATTGTGTGAAAAAAACGTTGCTCACGTTTGCATATTAATACGCGAACGCACTTTATAGTTCACAAAGCCAATTTAGGGTTATTTCATTTGAAGTTGTTCCACACTCAACAGAGAATGTGACAACCACAAGTCCAATATTGCATCTCTGAACGAAAACTCACTACATCACATTCATATATTTATTACAAGAGATCAGTAAAAGAATATCATCTTAATAATTAACGGGAATTTAAAAAAAGAATGTAAGAGGAAAAACCGATGAATTTGGCATCATGACCTAGTTACTGCCGCCGCACCGAAGAGCGACTGCCTGTCTATTATTAATGATGGCCATGCGATGACAAATGCGTACCGTGGTGTTCTTCCACTACTTTACCTCCTCCTCCCTTTGGAGTCTCTGGATGGAGAATCTTCAACTTTTGATTGGTATTACCAATCTCCTTTGGGTGCGCCTCTTTTTTGATGTGCACCTCTTGAGGATGAAAATGATGGATATCGACACTTTGATGCGAATCACCAGTATTCTTGTGATGCACCTCGTGGTGATGTCCGCCACCTCCTCCACCTCCACCTCCTCCTCCCTGGGCAACAGCTAGTGTGACCAAAGTGCAAATAAGCTAAAAATACGTCAAAAATAAGAGTCATATTAAATTCAATTAATAAGAAATCCATTTGCCAGACTTACAATAAACTTGAACATGACTATGCTTGGATGTGATAAACCACCGAATGCGTTAACATTAGGATTCCATAGCTGATTTATACCATACGTCCCCACTTTTTGGCACAGATATATTTAATAAACAACTTTAATTCAACAACAACATATATCATATGAATACGGATTGAACTTGTCTTGCTTTTAGATTTGCGAAATATGCTAGGTACTTACATAGCTATTAAGTAGCTATAATTTCTTGTATTTAAGCTATCTAAGATTCCAAGGCCTTTATTGATGCTTTGCTGATCTTGGGTAGGTATATATAATTTATATAAAACCCAGGGAAGGACATTTCCCCAAACAATTGAGCAATTGAGGCCAGCAGGGTTAATAGCTGAAAAAGTTGAAATTCAATCTATTGCAAAAATATGTAGATATGTATGCATGTATGTACATTTATATGCATGTATAGCGCTATATTGTGGTGAACCAAGAATCACTTGGCTCATTTTGGAGAAACTATAACTTAAAGGCATTTATTTCAACAGAATAGATTATTTGTCAAAATATCTAACCAACGCGTCGTAAGTTTTTCGACTTGGTAGATTAACTGTCAGAATCTGTACAGATTTTGACAGGATCATGACGTTAACGACGGGTTAACGACGTTGCATGGATACCCTTCCTGTTAATACCCTTTTCAGACCGCACCAAAAACTGAGTTTTTGACAAAAAGTTTACGGTAAAAAATTGGTCAAACGTCGAACCATTCCCACCACAATTAAGGATTGGTAAAGTTCTTCTGCGATACGCGAACTTAATCCACAAATAGAGGATCTTGTGAGCTGTAAATCTCAATAGTAAATGTATCTGCAATACCTGATGGCGAACACACTGCAGCGAACAGAGAACTTCCAATCCTCAATAGGTTTTGACTGACACAGATAAATAAGTTGTTTAGGAGGAGTTGAGTCCGAATCTCCCAGAAAGAAAATCACAGACACACAGTACTCTCTGCCGTAATGACGTTTTTTTCGTGGTCGAGGACCCCAGGTTAGGTTAGGGTTAGGTTTAGGTGGCTGTCGATAGAAGCCGACACACTTAAACCAATTTAGGTCCATTTTGATACAACGTATGCATTATCTACCTCAACTCTGTAGATGGGACACGCGGTTGTTCTCAAACGGTCCCCCATCTACGTACTAACCGTGCCCAACGTCGTTTAATAACGGTGATCTGACGAGAACCGATAAACTCGACGTGGTATGGTCGTTGGTTTCGAGGACCCCAGGAGAAAGTTGATTTGCTGGGCTCATATTTCGAAGCCATGTATATGGTGAACAATCCAAAAACGATAAAACAATAGCCGATAATGGGAGCATGTACCTACCTGTTAAAAAAAAAAAAACACGGCGAACCCCACATGCATACCAGTATGGATACAGTATCACAGTGAAGTTGGAGGGTTATGACCAATTACAGATAACAACCTAGTCGTGAAAGAAAAGAAGAAGAAGAGGCTCGTGTAAGGTGTTTTCCATGCTGGCTGTTGGCGACGCCGTTGACCCCATCATTTAAATTCATCCGCCGTATGCGTCGTCTTTAGACATGATTTAATGTATGCCAAATATTTGAACAGGTCCTAAAATCGAGGTCAACAAGAATGTTGGCGACTGCAAGTTAAAAATCCACCTTTCATAAGACGGAAACACTCTTGATCAAAACTAAATTAAATGTGGGCTCTAGGGAAAATAAAAAAAATGGTCAATATTGCCCAAGCGTTGTTAGATACCTGGGTATCTGGCTCGAACTGGCGGCGCGTGCGCACTTTGACGACTGCCAGGCACTCGGAAAATATGGGATTTGGACCACTTGGTGCGTAATGCAATGAGTATTCACTAGTATTTAAGTTGACCAAAGCTAATAATTGTTGTAATTATTTTGTTATGATGAGTGTTCCAGCAACATTTAAGCCTTCTGCTATTGCCTTAATGTTTATTTCTACTACATTCTTATACTACTTTTTTTATACTTATAATAACATCTGTCAACTTTATGAATAATAAAACTCTCTCTGAATTTCACTATCAAACCAATCGGACGTCTTTTTTGTAATCTGCGTTATCTGGGTGAATCCGATTTTTATAACATCAGGTTATGGGCCCAGGAACTTATTAAGTATTTTCTTAAAGACTTGTCCATAATATTTTCGAGCATTCTTTTTTTGGGGTAATTTTTTTTTTAAGGACGCGTGGAAGGCGTCTTGGAAGGTTAGAAAACCAAAGAAACTAGAAGGTGGGAGAAACTATGATGAGTGGAAGGTCGAAGCAAAAGCGTACCTTGCCACAAAGGGTCATTGGAAGTGTTTTGATGGGACGGAGAGCGATGTCGACAAGAACTTTCTGGCAATACAAATGCTCAACCTGTTGCTATCACCAGCGCTTTACACATACACTGAAAAATGTAATACAGGAAAAGAAGCATGGGACGCGATTTGTGCTGCATTTGATGATACTGGAATTGGTCGCCGCGTTGACTTACTGAAGCAAATGGTTGGGATGAAGCAAACGGACTGCACATCCATGGAAGACTATGTATATGTACACAAAATGGTGTTGATGGCTGCGAAAGTGAAGCGTGCTGGTCTTGAAATCGGAGACGAAGTGGTGGCAGCATTAATGTTGGCCGGTTTACCTGATGATTATCGTCCAATGGTAATGGCAATCGAAAATTCGAAACCGAAATTATCCACAGACTTCGTCCAAAACCGACTACTTCAAGAAGTTACCTTTGATAAATTAGACACCAACAATTCTGCATTAATTGCAAAGAAGAGAAACAATTTTCAAAAAAAAAAAAACAGCAGGAGAAATTAAAAACCAACAAATCTATGACATGCTATATGTGCGATGAAGAGGGCCATTTCGCCAACAAATGAACAAACAAAAAGAAAAAAGAGCTACTATTTTTATGTTCCCTTGTAGCTCAGTGTAATTCACCTCAAGAGTGGTACATCGACTCAGGTGCATCGGCGCGCATGACAATGAGTGATATAAATATGGTTAATATACGCGAGCCCAATCAAAATGAATTAATTGTGGGTGACAATTCACACTTACCTGTGAAGGGCACTGGAGATATTAAAATAGCAATTGGTGCATTACAAAATCGTGCAACAGTGAAAGATGTACTACATATTCCAGGTATTTGTGCAAACCTTATGTCAGTGAGCCAGATGGCGAAGAACGGTAAAACTCTAGTTTTCGATAAAGAGAGCTGCAGAAACTTCGACGACGATAAATCATTGATTGCAACTGCACCGCTTATCAACGATCTCTACAAACTAAACTGCTCAATGGAGCGAGCAGCGCCTGGTCGAGCAATGGTAGTTACAAACAAAAATGTATGGCATCGTCGATTGGGACATCCATGTGATGCAAACCTGAAGAAAATCCGAGAAACAGTGACTGGTATAGAGTTTTCCGGCGGCGATGACTGTAAATGTGCGGTTTGCGTAAAGGGCAAGAAAACGCGAGCTCCATTCGGGACAAGTGAACACCGTGCAACGAGAGTATTGCAAATAATACACAGTGATGTTGCATTTATGCCTGTTCGCTCATTTGGTGGAGCACAATACTTCGTAACATTTATAGATGACTACAGTCGTAAAGTGTTTCTCTACCCCATTAAACACAAAAATGAAGTTTTTGACAAATTTAGAAACTTCAAAAATTTTGTTGAAAATCAAACCAGTTGCACCATAACATCTCTTCGCACTGACAAAGGCACAGAGTATTGCAATAAACAATTCAATGAATTCACAGCACAGCGTGGCATTCTTCACCAACGAACCGTTCCACATACACGAGAACAGAACGGTGTTGCTGAGCGAATGAACCGGACTATAATGGAGAAGGTTCGTTGTATGCTCTTTGATAGCGGCATTAGCAAAAGTTTTTGGGCGGGGGCAGCGGTAACTGCAGCTTATTTAATTAATCGTATTCCATTTCGTGGGATGATACGAGAAACACCAGAAGAGCGGTGGAGCAAACGAAAGCCAGACTTGTCAATACTACGAGTGTTTGGATGTAAAGCTATGGCGCATGTGCCAAAAGCACATCGTAACAAATTGGCAGAGAAAACCATTGATTGCTTTATGGTTGGGTACAGCGAGCAGGCGAAAGCCTAGCGTTTGTACGACCTGAAGGCAAGAAAAGTCATCGTGAGCAGAGATGTAACTTTCATCGAGTCGAATGAAACTCAGTCGCACCCGCAGGTAATATCATTCAAAAACAGTTCTAATCATTCTCTTTCTTCACAAAAGGTACCAAATGAAGATGATAATTACGAGAGCGACTTCAGTGATAACGATTCGAGCGGCGAAAGTGAATCGGATGACGATTTGAGTGAGGCTGTAGGAAAACATGTATCAAATGGTGTGATCTCGCAATTGGAAGATTCGGACGTTATTATTGACAGCAATTCAATAAAAAAAAACGATGTAGTTGATGCCGAAGTTATTGAAATCGAGGACACCGTCGAGGAAATTTCACATGGCGAATTCAGTGAGGCTGTGGATAGTGAGAATTCGTCATATACTTCATTAATTGAGACTGATTTCGACGTTGCTGCAAGTGAGTTATCAGTGCTCCCGAATACATTAGAGCAAAATGTTAGCCCGAGTCATTCGGAAAGCGCGCGTATTGCTTTAAGTTTATATGCGATGCTAGCCGCGGCTACCGAAGACATCTGTGAACTTAAATCGTATCAGGAGGCCATGCAATGCAACGAAAAACAACAGTGGATGGATGCAATGAGATCGGAGTACGAATCCCTGAAAGCCAATAACACGTGGGAGCTGTGTGAGTTGCCTGTTGGACGAAAAGCAATTGATAGCAAATGGGCTTACAAGGTAAAACGTGATGCTCTTGGTGCTATTCAACGCTACAAGGCCCGACTCGTCATTAAGGGCTATAGCCAAGTGAGGGGCATCGATTATGATGAAACGTATTCACCTGTTGCACCTTATTCGTCGATTCGTTTTCTATTAGCAATGGCGGTGAAATACAACATGCTTATACATCAAATGGATGCAGTAACCGCATTTCCGCAAGGTGAGTTGAAGGAAGAAATATACATGCGTCAGCCAGAAGGAGTCAGCGATGAATCGGCCAGGGTTTGTCGTCTTAAGCATGCGCTTTATGGTCTAAAACAATCTAGTCGTGTGTGGAACGACAAGTTAAATAATATACTGGTGTGAGAAATGAAGTTTACGCGATCTTCCATTGACCACTGCATCTACTTCAAACATTCGAATCAAAATACTATCATACTGGCAGTGTGGGTCGATGATATTATGATACGAGTATTCGCAAGCAACGCTACGATGTGTACAAAACTGGAAAATGAACTATCAACGCACTTTAAAATGAAAGACTTGGGTGAGGCTAGAACATTACTTGGGATGAACATCACTCGAAACTCAAATGGTTCACTTTCAATTGATCAACATCATTACCTATATATCAACTATCTTGAAGAGGTTCAACATGGAGAGCTGTAATCCAGTCAATATACCGATGGATCCAAATCAGAAACTGTCTAAGGAAATGTGCCCAAAAACAGAAGCTGAGAAAAGGGAAATGAAGAACGTGCCATATCAGGAGGCAGTCGGATGCATTATGTATGCTGCGCAGATAAGCCGACCAGACATTTGTTTCGCTGTATGGTACAATAAGAACTACGGCAGTGCACACTGGGTAGCAGTTAAGAGGGTGCTGCGCTATGTTAAATGTACGATGGACTATAAACTTACATTTCATCCAGATGGAAACGATGAAATGGTTGGTTATTGCAATGCTGATTGGGCCAGCGACTTGGACAAGCGGCGTTCAACAACTGGGTACGTTTTCAAGCTACAAGATGGTGCGATTTCTTCGGCTACGCGTCGTCAACCGACAATCGCTCTATCTTCAACAGAGGCTGAGTTTATGGCAATGGTGGCAGGTATTCAAGAGGCACTCTGGTTAAAGCGTTTCGAGTGCGAAATATTTCTGGAGGCCTCGAAGCTGATTGTTTTGTACTGTGATAATCAAGGGGCACTTCACCTGACAAAGAACAAGAACTACCACGCACGCACAAAACACATTGATGTGCGCAAATATTTTATTCAGGAACACTTGGACCAAAATGCTGAAGGAGAGATTCAACTGGATATGCAGTATAAAGCAACTAACGAAATGGTTGCAGACATATTAACAAAATCGGTTAATTTTTCAAAGTTAATTAAATTTGCTCCAGACTTTGGACTTGGTTAACAAATACCTAGTTCCTTTTCTTTGGGGTTGGGGTTTAATTTTTTCTGGAACACTAGTGGGGCTGTTGTAACTATTTTGTTATGATGAGTGTTCCAGCAACATTTAAGCCTTCTGCTATTGCCTTAATGTTTATTTCTACTACATTCTTATACTACTTTTTTATACTTATAATAACATCTGTCAACTTTATGAATAATAAAACTCTCTCTGAATTTCACTATCAAACCAATCGGACGTCTTTTTTGTAATCTGCGTTATCTGGGTGAATCCGATTTTTATAACATCAATAATTAATAAAAATAATAATTTAAAAGTAAAAAGTAAGTGCCCAGAATCCTGATCAAACGTGTTATAAGTTAAGAAGCCTAGGTAAGTTAAGTAGTGTAGGTAGATTGTGGTTTGTTTTTATATCTACACAATTCCATAAAAATGCCGAGTTTTAAATAATTTCTTGAAGAAAACTTTGGGCAAGATGCGTTCGTAAAATTGTTTTTAGGCCGAAAGGCAATATATAAGCAGTATAATTAAATTAAGAGCGTCTGCATAAGGGGGGGGGGGGGGGGGGGGGCACATTTTACCACTTTTTAAGTGTCTCTCGCGCAAACTACTCAGTTTAGAAAAAAATGATATTAGAAACCTGAAGACCTATCCAAAGATACCCCACACGTATGGATTTGATGAACACAACATTTTTGAGCTTCAGTTCTAAGTATGGAGAACCCCCAAAAATTTTTTTTTTTCTATTTTTGTGTGAAAATCTTAATGCGGTTCACAGAATACATCTACTTACCAAGTTTCAACAGTATATAGTTCTTATAGTTTCGGAAAAAAGTGGCTGTGACATTTCCGGACAGACATATAGACAGACAGACATGACGAATCTATAAGAGTTCCGTTTTTTGCCATTTGGCTACGGAATCTTAAAAACGATGTTACTTGGCCCCGGAGGCATTTCAACCTGAGACCTTTAGGTTAGTAGTCCAACACACTAACCTCTTTAGGATTTTGGGTTATGCCATTTCAATCGAATACATTTGCTGTGTACATTTTGTGTTAATAAAGGCTCCAGATTTCATCATCGAATTTTGTCCATATTTGTTTTCATTTGTTTCAAATTTAATTGTTTAAAATATAAAAAAAACGTCACCAAATAATAATTAGAGCGGCTACATAGAATCTGGCCCAAATAAAAATTGGGTCCCAAGAAAAATATTAGAAATTACGTCAGAAAATGTATCTTTAATGTAATAAAGCAGGTGGCAATGGTGCGATGGTAGTGCATTCACAAAGTGATTGGCAGATCGTGTGTTCGAATCCCGACCAGAGCCATGCTTTGTAAAATTGAATACACACAAGCACAACCCTATCGCACCAAAACTTCTTTCCTATTCTTCTATTCTTTCAAGCACTGAATCATTTGCTGGGTGCTGTTTGCAGCAACAAAAATGTGTGCGTTGTATAAGGTTACTGGCTAATTAAAAAAAATGGATTGGATTGATATATCATATATTAGACTTTTTTCATCATTTTGGTTTTGGTTGTAGGTGATCTCAATCTTTTTTTTGTGCACTTCAATTATGTCTACTCGCCTAGTAGTACTTTGTTTCAAAAGATATGCAGTTTGTTTTGTTGTATAGCGTCAAGCGTGAGATAATGCCCACAGTATGAGTCTTCAAACGTTCCTCCAGATCATAAGTAAAGAAGGCATTGTTGGCGCTTGTTGACATTGATGCATCTGTCGAACTTCCCGTGCGCCTTTTTTATTGAAGTTGGTGAAACAAAGGTTGGTGAATTCGCATTTTTTCATAACAGAATTTTAACGAAGATCAGATCAGGGAGAACCGCAACAGGAGAATTCGAAATAAATTCACTGAATCGAATGTAAGTTATGATAAAATTAAATTGTTCGATTTATTAATATTATTCTCTAATTTCGATTGTTTTTGTGAAAGATAGGCATTGTGCACCTATATTTTTGAAAATTTAAACGCTGAAGAACTATGAATAGGTGTTTTACCGGAGAATATAAGGAACACGTCTTATCACTCTAACATTGTCTTATAATTCGTTTCTTAATCGATGGACGACTGATTTGTGTTTACAGCATTTTTTTTTTTTTTAATGAACTCGCACTAAAGGAATTTTTGCATACCCTTATTAGTGAAATTAGGGTTAAAATCTCCCTATATTGCCGATGCACATTGGTTTTAAATGTTTGTAGATTATAATGTGTAGGAACAATGGAGCGGGGAAGAGCATTCCACATTCGTGTCGTTCGGCTAAGGAAAGATTCCTTGTATTTCACTGTTCGTCCGAATACAGGCTTAAGGGTAAAGGGTAAACTGATGCGCATTCCTTGCACAGCGGGTATTGCAGTTGAAATGTTCAAGGGGAGGAATGCAACTGGCTATTTCGTTTGAACACTTATGGTGGAAATATCGATAAAATAACGAGAATGTTAAAATGTTACAGTCACCAACGAATTTTATCGCGAGTTTTTGAATCCTGTCAAGTAGCTCCAAATAAGTAATTGGTGCACCAGACCAGATATGGGCATTGTACTCAAGTATTGGGCGGATAAACGCCTAATAAATAGTTGCCATAACTTAGTACTTACAAAGGCAGAAAACTGCTAAGCCGAGCATATGACAGTATCAGCCACAGTACCAAGAAATACTCCAGTAAAATGGGTTTAAGCGCGAACTTAAAGAGAAAGATCATCGATAAAATTGGTGTATTGATGCAAAAATTTTTTAGTATCACAAGTATATCTCATAAACAGTAATATGTATGTCATCCCTTTGGTTGCGTTCACTGTTGGATTCACACGTTTAAAGATTCAAAAAAACAAAACCAATTATTGCATAAATCCACCAATTTTATCGATTATCAAAAGCTTATAGTTCCTCAACGAGAGAAGATAGACCCCACTCCTCTCCCGTAGTAGAAAGTACTCAATAAGAATCCGTTATTATTTTCCGCCACCAAAGTTATCGTACTCTCCCCCATAGTTTCCTGCAAGATGCCATAAATATGAAATACGATCGCAATGATCAGTCGTCGATGAGATCACAAATCCATTCGATAAGATCAAATAACGATTATTCCGACAGACAATGGGAGGTCGCCTACAAACCTCAAGTAAAGGAGAAGTATTAGTGTTACCCTACAATACTGTAACCTCGTCCTTAAATTATATTAACTATATGTCAAATCCTGAACCAGTTCACAAAGCTTGACAACATATCCAAGAGTGTGGAAGAACTATCTAGCACCATTGAATTCTCCGCCAACCTCTGCAAGTCTAAGTTTAAAATTATAGACAAGCAGCTGGCAAATCTTGGTGATTCGCTAAAAAAATCGACGGCAGAACCTAAAGTTGCGGACCTTAAAAATGATCTCAAATTGATCATCAATACCAAATTTAACACTCACCTATCAGCGTTCAATGACTCTCTCAGATCTCTTCGCTCTGGACATCCACTTCCAAAGCTCGTCTAAAGCTAGCGTTTTCCCTCCTCAACTCATTGACCCGCTACTGCTATACATGGCAAGCAGAATCAGTGATGTCAGCAACGATGTTGTAGCTACTCGAGTATTTATGTGCGCTATTGCGGATGATCTAAGACTGACGTCTAACAAAATAGATTGCATACCAGAACTCATTCAGCCTCAACAAACTTTTCGCTACAATACCTCGATCCTTGCTGAAATGCTGGAATCCGCGGAGCAACACGATAAAATCATTAGTACTAGCCCACAAGCAACTTCAGCGATGCCTACCACAACATAATAAGCACGACTCCAAACCCAGTGCTTACCTTGATCCAAACTGAAATTCCAAAGTTGCAATTTTTCCTGCTTCCCCCCCTTGTATAAGGCAACCAATTTCCAATATACCATCAGTCAGAACCTCCATTCACCACACGTCAAATTCAAAACCATCCAAGCCTCAACGTAATCGTGTGTCTTTTAACCTAAACCCAGTTTCACATCTTCCCTCAAACCATACCAGAACCTCTGCTACGACTTCCTTCACCAATTACCCAAACTTCATTCACTCTCACACTCTTAATCCAACCCCACCTACTCCCGCTAGACCCACAAATCCTGTCCTAACTACTTTTCCCCACATAGAGAAGTCAACCCCTATCTCCAAACCCTCCGTCCTTTTCGATCCTCTTATCCCTCCAAATGTAAAACATACCAGCAAGTTTATGGACCCTCTGTGCGACCTCGATGGCCGTTATGTTATGGCACGTCTGAGGGATCACCGACTTTTTGAAAATGTCCGCATCTACCTTGCGTTTTTACATGACAAGCCTGATTCCATCTGCGTCGATTGCAGGACAAAGACCAATGTCCAAGTCTCTATTCGGAAAGAAGGTCTTCCAACTGACCCCACTGCACTGCGCGAAATTTACACGCGCTATCATGAAGGCCTTAACATTTCACCTAATACTGTGGCTAATGACCTCTCCGCTTTTGCTTCTCACATCAACTCTAGACATATCTCTAATCTCCAACGAAGCAGAAACGACCAAAACAATTTTTTTCGTTCCTAAATTACCACCATTGACCATTCCTCAACCTATTTCCAGTACGCCTTCACATAACAACATCCCCCTCACTTTTTACTATCAGAACGTAAGAGGCCTCCGCTCGAAAACCCAAAATGTCTTGCGTCAATCACATACTCTTCCTTTTGATGTCTATGCTCTGGCCGAAACCAACCTAATGCCAGATATGAAGAACCAGGAGCTATTTCCCCCCACTTTCAATGTTTTCCGCGATGATGATGTCGATGATGACTCACCCTGCAGAGGCGTCCTATTGGCCATCAAAAATGGCCTTGACTCATCTCCAATAGCTACTTCATCTTCTTCTTCTTAAGTCGACTTCGTCTCAATGAAAATTGCTCTCCCCCGAAGGCCTCTATTCGTTATGTGCTTTTATATCCCACCGGCCCAACCTTTCGAATCGTACCAATTTGCTGTCGATGTGATTGACCAAATGGCCGACTCGTCAGACTCCCGTGACGACATCATCACTTTCGGCGATTTTAATCTGCCTCATCTGCACTGGATTCCGTCAGATGATTGATAATTTTTCCTGACTTCTAATCCGAACTCAAACAAGGAATGCCTTTTCATATATCGTCTAACAGATTCAAGCCTATGCGAAGCTAGTGGCATCTCCAATTATATGGGTAGGCAACTAGACCTTATTTTCTCTACTGATCCCATTAACTCCTCTGTCTCGCTTTCTCCCCTATCTCTATCGACTATTGATAATTTTCACCCCCCACTTCTTCTTTCTTTTTTCCATGACTCTCCACCACGCAGCCGACGCCCGCGACAAATCTCCCCTCTTACGATTTTCACAAAGCGGATTTCCACAAAATTAACGCCTATCTAAGCAGAGCCTCTTTTGACTTCGCCAACCTCTCTCTAGATAATGCCCTGTCCGTTTTTTACACTGAACTATTTAATTCCATTTCTCTTTATTTTCCCTTCTCTAAGAAGACATAAGACAACTTTTTCATCACCCCCATGGTATAACCGCAAACTTCAGACTTTACGTAACAAGAGAAATAAACTATGGGCATTTTTCCTTCGTAATAATTTTCCTTCTAACTACTCTAATTATCTCGGCTCATATCTTCAGTTTACCCAGCTTTACAACTCTCTCTACCAGCAATATCTTAATAAGGCACAAGCCAATCTTGTTACCGACCCTAAGTCCTCTTTTCGATTTGTTAACTACAAAAAAAAATCTGATGGTTACCCCGCATCCCTCTCTTACGAAAACATATCCTCAAGCGACCCGCATACTATTGCGAACTTCTTCGCAAACTTTTTTTAAGCAATTTTTCGCCGACAGTTCTTTCGTACCTGATCCCTCTTATTTTAATTATCTACTTAATTTCTCCTTCGGTCCCTTTCTTTCTCTTACCTTCGACCCTGCAGTAATTGAAAACAAGCTTTAAAAACTCAATGATGATTTCTCACCTGGGCCAGATGGTCTTCCTGCTATATTTCTTAAGGAATGCAGCTCCAATATTTCCCTCCCTCTTTCTCACCTTTTTCGGCTTTCACTTTCACATGGAGAATTCCCTCAGATTTGGAAGTGCTCATTTATAACCCCGATACACGAAAAAGGGCTAAAGAGCGAAATAACCAATTACCGCCCTATAGCTAAACTCTCACACATATCCAAGCTCCTCGAAAGTATTGTGCACGAAGATCTTAGCTTTCACTGCAAATCTCTTATCTCCCAAAACCAACATGGCTTTCTTAAAGGCAGATCAACTACCACAAACCTCGTGGAATTCGTGTTCTCTGCCCTCTCAACCCTGGAAAACGGCAACGATTTCGACGTATTTGCAACCGATTTCAGTAAGGCGTTTGATAAGATATCTCACAAATTAGTCCTTTTTAAACTGTCTTCACTCGGCTTCGAACTCATATTGTTAAAATGGATATCGTCCTACCTGAAAACCGTTATTATAGTGTTCGCTTCAGGTCCATCTTATCAGCGCCGTTTTTGGCCACCTCTGGGGTTCCACAAGTTAGTCATCTTGGTCCCCTTTTCTTTATCCTAACCATAAACGTTCTTGATCGAATCATTAAGCATTCCGTCCTTTCGCTCTACGCTGAAGATACCAAGTTTTGTATGCCCTTACCTTCACCACAAGACTCTTTTCTTCAACAACAAGATCTGGATCCTTTTTTCTACCTGGTGCATCAAAAACGGCTTAGAGCTCAATATCGCCAAATGCCAATCTATTACTTTCTCACGCAAGATGAACAAGTCCCCCTCCCCGTTCTTACCTTCTCCATGGTCAACCTATATATCCCGCGTTCAATCTCCTCGTGACCTTGGCATTCTGTGCGATAGGGAGCTTAATTTCCGTTTGCATTTTGACGAGATAATTCTTAAAGCCAACTCATCACTTGGCTTTGTTAAACGGTGGTCCAAAGAATTCTCTAACCCTTATGTGACCAGATTTCTTTACACTACCTTTGTTCGCCCGCTTCTTGAGTACGCTAGCCAAGTATGGTCTCCTTTCCACCAAGTCCATGTGTCCAGAATCGAGAGAATCCAACGTCGCTTTCTCCGATTCGCTCTTCGTGGTTTACACTGGAACGATCCTTCAACCTTACCTCCCTATCTAGACCGTCTCAAACTCATTAAAATTAATAGCCTTGAGGAACGCAGAGACGCTGCAGACATAGTTTTCATCCATCGACTCCTCTCTGGCTCCGTCGACTGCGCGTCACTTTATAACTCTATCTTCTTCAATACCAACCCTCGTAACTTACGATTCCCTCGTCTCTTTTATCTTCCTCAACACCGCATGTCCTATGGCTCTAATGAACCAATCTCCCGCATGCTGCGGAAGGTTAACTCAAACATCACCGCCTTTGATTTC
>OX454525.1:162607140-162675687 GCA_949715645.1 Portevinia maculata | reverse complement strand
TATGCTTGGATGTGATAAACCACCGAATGCATTTGAATTAGGATACCACATTCGATTTTATACCATACTGCCCCACTTTTTGGCACAGATATAATTTAAGAAACAACATTAATACATATAAATACAGATTATGGCAACAAAAATAATACGGAGTGAACTTGTCTTGCGTTTAGATTTGCGAAATATGCTAGGTACCTAAATAGCTTATTAAATATCTTGCATTTAAACTATCTAGGATTCCAAGGCTTTTATTGATGCTTTGCTGATCTTAGGTAGGTAAACTAAACTTTAAAACCAGGGAAAGGACATTTCACAAAACAATTGAGCAATTGAGCCCAGCAGGGTTAATACTATTCTTAAATCTATCGCTGAAAAAGTTGAAATTAAATCATTTGTAAAAATATGTAGATATTATGTATGCATGTATAGCGCTATATTGTGGTGAATTTGTAATTCACTTGGCTCATTTTCGATAAAACTATAACTTTAAGGCATTTATTTCAACAGAATAAAAAAATGTGTTAGCTTTGATTAGATTATGTGTCAAAATGTGCGATCAACGCAAACGGTTATACTCTCATCCGGCCCATTCTGATTTTATTACAAGTGTGGATTGCTGTGGTATGAGTTTTCCTTGCTTTTGTTTCTTTGTTACATTTTCGAAAATCGCATAGGAATCCACAAATTGGACAAATGAATATATGAGACAAATAAAACTACTCTACACTTTCCCTCTAGTGGCTACCCTATTGGCATAGAAGGAACCTTAAACAATGTTGAAAGTACGGCTTTTAAATATGCTTTGAGGAACGCAAACATCGAATAGGGAATTTTAAACTTCATGTGAAACATCATTGGACAAAGTCCTGTCGAAGTGTAACAAGGACTCAGTGAAACCCGAAAGGGTGAAGAAATGGGGATCCCACAACCTGGGGATTAGCATTTTGCTCTCGGAGGAATATTTCTGGACAAACAATTTAAGTGGACTCTTAATGAAAAAGAAAGAATAAAGAAGAATCATAATGCTTTCTTCATGCGTGTCTTTCAATCAGAAGGTCGGGTGGCAACAGGTGCAGTAGTAGTGTATTCGCTTACTGAATGGAAGGTCGTGCGTTCGAATCCCGGCCAAGTCCATTACTTTATATCGAATACATGAAATCGTAATCTCCCTAAGCATCTTAGACACCACCCGAGGAGAAAAACCCTACAACTACACCCAAACACTTCTTTCCTATCTCTCTATTCTTTCTAATAGTAAGTAGCACCGAAAAGCATGCAATGAAATACGATATTGCCAGGTGCTGCTTGCTGTTAAAACACAAATGCTTACGCTGTGTTACGCACTATAAACGGTACTGTAACAACAGAAAAAATCCCTTTAGCGTAAGCAAATTATAAAAAAAAAAAAAAAAAAAATTAGATGGTCTGGCTGCTTTTAGTCGCACAGCTTATATTCTTCTTGGAGTGGGGAAAGAAATATAAGGATGGAGGACCAATGCCAGAACAACGAAGCCAATGAAAGATCCACATGGCCCTAAGTGCGGTGTAACAGATTCGCTCTATTCCGTCAACCCGGAAACCTAACCTAACCAAACATTAATTCTGAAATAGTTAGGGGCTGTCACACAATACTCAAGGCCTTATGCAGGCAGAACCGAGTGAGACTGTGTTGGGTACCAGGACCAGGACACTGCGTTATAGAAGATAAGATAACGCAGTAGTTGATGAGCTGACAAGAATGCGAGGAGACGTAGATAGGGGCAAGGCGGTTAAGGGTTTTGTTAAAAAAAAAGTCTCAAAGGCTGGCACATATGTGGGCATAGTCTAAGAGTATCTAAGGCATTATGACCCTTTTTAACCAAGCAAAATTTAGTGAAATTCTTAAACTGAATGTACGGAGCAACTCAGGACATTGGTAGGTATCCCAGCTGGACACTGTCTACTCTACTGGAGAATTATGCCGTTAAACACAAAAACAGGCCAGACTGTTATTGAATACCTTTTTATTTCTATTAATGTTGTTTAAATTGGTTTCGAGGTGGAAAGTCCGAAATACTCGGACTATATGCCATTGATAACCACTTTGCGTATTTCAGATGCGGGTAATGAAGTACTACACCGAACAGAAAATTCACTTCTTTCAATACTTAAACGACAGAAAAAATCCATAAGAAGCGTATTAAGACAACATTGTTCGCAAATTGGCAGGGCGAGTAGAGATGCGGCATATCCCGCTACAGGGTTTTTGTGCCGCACTGATAATTGTCCCTCGAAATGCTCCAACCGTATCAAATTATCGCCCATTGTAACTCAAGCTGCTGACATTCATTTAAAGATCGCACGAGTTTGGAAGTCTTCGAAACAAGAAGGTAAATTTGTCTTCTCTGTATATAATTAACTGTTATAGAAGCTGCAGGAAAATAAAGGGTGAGCCAATAGATTTTTTTTTCTAATTTGCGTGCGCTAAAGGGATTTCTTTTTTCTGTAGTGACACAGTACCCTTATAGTGGTAAAACCACAGCGCAGGCATATTGTTTGTTGCTGCAAGTAGCTCCCAGCAAATGATTCATTGCCTATTTTTGGGTGCTACTTACTGAAAGAATAGAAGGATAGGAAAGAAGTTTGGTGCGATGGGATTTTTTTCTCCATAGGTGGCGCCTAAATTGCTTTAGGGAGATCTGGTTTTTGTTTGTGTATTCAATTTATAAAAATCATGGCCCTGGTCGGAATTTGAACGACCACTACCATCGCACCATTGCCACCTGATGATGATGGATGGATGGTCATTGAATTACATTTACTAAATTCATCATGACTGATCTATGACAATATGCAGTGCAAGGTAAGGAAATTTAATGCATGGAGTCGCTTACCACACAAAAACGCATTTTCGTTATTCAAAGTTAATATAAAAAGCGGCCAAGTGCGAGTCGGCTCGCCCATGAAGGCTTCCGCACGAATTATAATTATTATTTACTTAGGCTCCTATTACAGATTTATTGTTAGAAAATAATCGTTTACGGTTTACGCATAAGGTTTATATTTATGAAATTAAATGTTTTTTTTTATATTTGAGTTGATTGCATGAAAGGTAAATTGCGGTTTACGATTTATGACGAATTAAAAAAAACTACTTTCTAGATCTCGTTCAAACCAATTTTCGGTGGAAGTTTGCATGGTAATGTACATTATATATTTTTTTTAGTTTTATCATTCTCTTATTTTAGAAGTTACAGGGGGGGGGGATACACATTTTACCACTTTGGAAGTGTCTCTCGCGCAAACTATTCAGTTTAAAAAAGAAAGATATTAGAAATCTCAATATCATTTTTGAAGACCTATCCATAGATACCCCACACGTATGGGTTTGATGAAAAAAAATGTAATATACATTTAATTACCAAGTTTCAACAGTATAGTTCTTATAGTTTCGGAAAAAAATGTCTGTGACATTCCCGGACAGACAGGCAGACAGACAGACATGACGAATCTATAAGGGTTCCGTTTTTTGTCATTTGGCTACGGAACCCTAAAAATGGACGTTCTGTGAAGGCAAAAATTCGAAACATTCATCAGCCCCGGATCTTAATTTTTTTTAGGCGGGGCAAAACTTGGAAAATGCCGCCCCACCCACTTATATTTATTGTTACCTTTATCATCTATATAATTCCAGCTGTCAGATGTCCATTAATTGATTGACATTTGGACATAGCCTACATAGGCCTTCCGGAAATAATGCATCCATCGCTGTTCTTTCTGTGTTAAGCCTATTTATTTACAGATATATAGACATGAAGGTGTGGGATATATATTTTATACACAGCACAAGATAGGATTTAAAATAAGAAAAATGTCTCTTGTCTCTCGTTATTTTATCGTTATTTCCACCATAAGTGCTCAAACGAAATAGCCAGTTGCATTCCACCCCTAGAACATTTCAACTGCAATACCCGCCATGCCAGGAATGCGCATCAGTTTACCCTTAAGCCTGTATTCGGACGTACAGTGAAATACAAGGAATATTTCCTTAGCCGTACAACACGAATGTGGAATGCTCTTCCCGCTCCATTTTTCCTACACATTATGATTTGCAAACATTTAAAACCAACGTGCATCGGCATCTCTCCCTATCTTCTAACCCTAATTTCCTTAACGTCCGCGCTGTGTAGCTTATACATTATAAGGGTATCAAAAAATCCCTTTAGTGCGTGTCCATTATAAAAAAAAAAAATGTATAATAAAAATAAAAATCAAATATATTATTGTATTTGTGAATTGAAACTACACTTTTACTCTTCGAGCTTTTTGGTCTGCAAATAAAGCTATGGCCTTGTCATAATTTAACTTGTGTGCAATTCGATTTTCTATCGCTAAGACTGCAAGACTTGATAAGCGTTCCTGGCTCATAGATGATAGCGAATAATTTTTAATTAGTTTTAGTTTGCTAAAACTTCGCTCACAGCTTGCGGATGTAGTAGGAAGCGTAGAGTAAATTCGCAGGGCAATACAAATATTAGGAAAAGCATACTGCAAATCATGCGCATAGATCTGTTGCAAGAGATAGAAACCGTTAGCCTTTTCTATATCACCAAATAAAAGCGGAACATGCTCTTTAAAAACGTAGATTTCCTGGCAGAATTCAACGGCGCTTAAATCTCGCTCGTATTTTCGAGCCAGATCTGCTCCATACTATTGCAGTTCTTAAGAAAATCATAATAGCACAATCAAACCTTTTTTAATTTCTGATGTGATGCGATCAAATACCATCATTATTTCTTTAGAAAATAGTTGAACAGGTTGCAGTGTTTGTAATTCGTCTTTACAGATCTCATCGTATTTTTTTTACGTTTCGGAATTAGTTTGTTTTGCAAAATAGGGTCAACACCACTTTTTTCAGCGACTTCTCCAGCCTCTTTTATCCAATATTCCATTGGATTTTGTCTCATTTTTTGCAAAGCTTTGAGCAGCCCATCCATTAGTGCGACGGAGCGGGCAAGGATAATATCTTCTTTCTGAATTTCTATATTCACTCGATTGATTTCGCGGAGAATATTCGCCCAAATAGTTAAATTAAGAATAAATGTAAAATTGTTTATAGCAGTTAACAGACGGCCTGCCTCGTACTTAGCATCTGGAACATAAGAAGTTTGCTTAACTTCTTTTAAGGCTTCCGCTATTTCTGGCAAATTATTTAATAGGGCATTCATATAATGAGTGAGCCAAGCTAGGTAGGAACTCGGCCAGCTTATTCCTTTCTGCAATCCTGGCTTGTACTCCTTTATGGATGCCGGCCATATTGGACTCATTATCATAAGATTGGCCACGACATTGTCCAATATCTAAATCAACAACTTCCAATTTTTCTAAAATCTGTTGACAAATGTCCTCTCCTGTCTTTCCATCAACTTCTATGAAACCAATGAAACTTTCTTTTATTTCACACACATGACCAGTTCTTTTTACATATCGAATTAACTGGGACATTTGTTCTGTATGGGATACATCTGGAGTGCAGTCGAACATTATCGTGAAGTATTTGGCTTCTTTGATGTCATTTGAAATGCTATTTCTAACTGTTTTTGCCATTATGTCAATAATTTCATTCTGTGTTGTCTTTGATAAATATGATACTTGTCCCTTTTTTAAGTGTTCTAATTGAAACTTAAGAGTTGAATTATGTTTGGCGAGCAGGGAAATTAGGTTCAAGAAGTTACCTTGAGTATGCTGAGGACATTCGCTAGGAGTTTGTGGATAGATACAATACAACATCCATAACAATACGCAGGATATATCTCTATCGCGATCTGCGATTCCTGCGGGCGACCGGGCGCGTATTTTGAACTATGCCTATATGCGCCTCGCGAATAATAAATGTTCGTGCAGCACGTCTCACTCCGCGCTCTGAGTATCGGTCGACTTGTTATGGCCATGAAATGTCTGTACTTGTACTATTAGTTATTCCGTGGTCTGTAAAGGCCCCGGCTTGCCCCCCCCCCCCCCATAAATCCGGTGCTGAGATTCATGATTCTTTTCAGTCCACATAATCTCCCTGCTGTGTTCAAAATTCGTGCAGTAGGTTAACGTTTGGAAAGAACCTTATCGACAGATTGAATGGTTTTTCTTCCCGATATTGAATGAATTGATTATGGGTGGTTTCGACAAGACGGTGCTACGCGACACACATTTCTTCAAACAGTCTTACTATTTTTCAGTCAGTTATTATTTTTTTATTATTGCGCTTGGCGAAGATTTGCCGCCGAGATCACGCGAATTAACGCCGTTATGTTTTTATGAGATTTTTTAAAAGTAAGACCATGATGGTCACATGAACGATGTTGTATTCTATGCGACATTGTCATAAGGCGAACTTTTATATTCCATAAAAACCCACGATGATTACTGGTAAAGAAAAAACTTTCACTCATCCTTTTTGTCTTCTAAAACTGGCATCTTATTCTACAATAAAAGGAGGATATAATGTCCATTTTTTTGGCGACAATTCTTTCAGGGGGTGGTTTTAAACGAACATCAAAATTCTTTTTTTTCAGTTTAAGCAGCAAACTAAACAAACAACTTACCTTTTTACAAACTTTTAATAACAAAAGACGTTGTCATATCAACGAAATCAATACATTGCATTACTTACATGAATAACAACAGTAGCGACAATTTTTATAACATAATAATGAAAGTAATCCAATCGTTGTTTTGCAAGCCAGATGAACGAAAAACATAGGCACGGGCTACAGTCCGCTTGGGCGAACTGTTGGATACCCTATTCTTATTCCTATCCCTCATAAGTGGGCGTGACAAAAGTCTAAGTATGGTTGAATTGTTAAGAACGCTCTACATATTTTGTTATATAACATTTAAAGGATTTTATCGAAAAAACGCTCCCTAGCTCAAACTTGGGTGTTTCAATAAAATTGTTTTATTTAATTGTGGGCGTGTCAGTAGGCGGATTTAAAAAAATTAACACATGAGCATAAAGGGCCCCTAGAGAGTATATATTATAAATTTCAGCTCCCTAGCTCAAACTTTGGATTTTTAAAAAAAGTTTTTTTTTTAAATTGTGGGCGTGTCAGTAGGCGGATTTTGAAAATATTTACACATGAGCTTAAAGGGCCCCTAGAGAGTATATATTATAAATTTCAGCTCCCTAGTTCAAACTTTGGATTTTCAAAAAAAGTTTTTTTTTAAATTGTGGGCGTGTCAGTAGGCGGATTTTGAAAATATTTACATATGAGCTTAAAGCGCCGATAGAGAGCATATATCATAAATTTCAGCTCCCTAGCTCAAATTTTGATTTTTCAATAAAATTGTTTTATTTATTTGTGGGCGTGTCAGTGGGCGGATTTTGAAAATTTTATATCCCGAGCAGTTTCAGCAGTCATAGATCATATAAAAAAAATTTCAGCTTTCTAGCTCAAAATTCGATTTTTTCCAAAATTTTGTGTTTTTGAGTTTGTGGGCGTGTCTGTGGGCGGATTTCAAAAATTCGTAAACTTGATTATTTCGGGACCCTAGAGAGTATATGGATAAAATTTCAGCTCTCTAGGCCCAGTTTAAAGGCCTAATTTTTGCCGACGGACGGACGGACGGACGGACGGACGGACATGGGTAGATCGACATTACTATCGATGCTGATCATAAATATAGTAACTTTTAGGGGTCTACGGGCAATATTAAGGTATGTTACAAACTATGCTTCAAAATTAATATACCCTTAGAATAGGGTATACAAAGAAAACAAGCAAAAGTGGGAAGACATATTTAGGGACAAAATAGTTCTTGAAATGAAAGGGTGGGACAGTCCTCCCAAAAGGGGTACATAATACTAGTTTTATTACAAATTTTCAAGTTTGGTCAGAAATGTTTATACATATTTCGAAACTCAGAATTACAACAAAAAACCAGATCTTCCGGAAAAAAATGAAAAAAAAACTTGAAAAAAACGTTTGTTTCAGAATATTCCCGAAATATTCAAAAGTATTCTTCGAAACAATTCTCATGTGTATATGGGTACATTGAAATTGCTTTTATAGTTGTTGAGCGTTTCGTTTTCATACGCTTTATGAAATTTAATAATAGTTGACCTCCTTTTCTTCGGAGCGAGTAGCATTGCATGGTCATTGAATCATCAGGCATTTAAGTTCATTATATTGAATCAACAATTATGTATTTAACAGCACGTAATGCACCTACTTTTAATGTAGGAAAAGACTTGTAGGAAAGACTTTGTGCACCTACTTCCGATTCCGAAGTGTCAAATGAAACTTTCCAAAATGTCCCGCAAGGAAGTCTTCAAGATCTGGCATCCCAAACAATTTGAATCTTCAGCAATTTTGCGTATTACTACACTGCATGGAATACAAATTCCACTTAGTCTGCTATGAGTCCAAAAACCTGTTTTATCCACATCTTAATGCCGACGGTTAAAGAAAAAGATTACTTAGATGCAAATCTGACGTACAAAGATGTGTGCAAAACAAAAAAAGGCAGATTTTGCAAAACACAGGCAGAAAGGCACGCACAATTTCAAAGGAAATACATTTGCAACGAATTATTAGCTACCTGCGATAACCTTCAATGACAGCTTTTCATAATATTAGTATGAGGCAGTTTTGATAACAACGATATTAGTGAATCACTTTTTGGTTGAACCTTAAGTAAAACTTTATTGCGTAGGTAGGTAGGTATATGGATGCCCTTGTGACGGGTGTCACGGCTCACTTAGACCACCAGTTGGGTCCATTGTGTCCATTTAGGGATTCTTTAAAATTTTCGGGAACCTGAAAAGAGAGATAAAGGAAACCGCTGTTTAACAGCTCGGTAATACGCTTTAACAGAACCACCCTGATTCATATGTGAATCTCAGGAGTTTCTTTAGCTCTAAAGCAGCCAGATCCTCCAGCTCCTCAAAGAAGTAGCTGCCAAGAATCTTCAATCTTTTTGTTCTAAGGGCAGGACATTCGCATAGCAGGTGACGTATAGATTCTATTTCTTCAACGTCCCTGCAGCTCCTGCAGTAGTCGTTGTGCAGTATGCCCAGCCGCTCCGCGTGTAGGCCCACTATACAGTGTCCAGTGAGGACCCCAGTCAGTGTTCGGATGTCTTTGCGGTTAAACCCGATCATGGTTTTTGATTTCGTTTGGTTGACCGCTGGCCAGAGCTCTCTTGTGTGTCTGCATGTATCAAGATTGATCCAACGTAAGTTTGCTTTACTCAAGGATTCAGTGTCGATACTTAGCATTAATGTGCTTAGCGGGGTTCTTATGGATTTTAGGGCCAGAGATGCACTCATCTCCGATCCCTTCCTTGCTAGTTCGTCCGCTTTCTCATTGCCCGAGATGTCATTGTGACCTGGTACCCAGCATAAGGTTACCGTATTGGCAGCTGCTATCTCGTCTAGGTATTTTTTGCCTCTTAACACCGCCCTTGACCTGATTACTACTGACTCCATAGCTTTTATAGCCGCTTGGCTGTCAGAGTAAATGGTGATGTGTTTGTCGGCTATTTTTCGCCTCTGTACCTCCTTGGCCGCCTGTGTGATCGCAGCTGCCTCTGCCTGGAACACACTGCATTCATTGCTGAGCCTAAATGATTCACTCAGGTCCAGAGACTCACAGAAGATGCCTGCACCAGTACCCACGTCCATCTTGGATCCGTCGGTGTAGATAGCTATCTCCTCTTCTTTCGTGACCATTTTGTTACTCCATTCGCTTCTTTGGGGGATTCTGATATCGAATCTCCTTTTGAAGACAAGGGTGTGGGGTAAGTAGTCAGTAGCTACTTTCTTTTTCGATGCACTCCATTGTGTCTCCACGGAGGCATGTCCGTATGGTTTAAAAGACCACAGTCCCAACTCTCTGAGTCTGATGGCCGTTTTTACTGCTTTACTGCTGCAGTAGATGTCCAGGGGTACGAGATTAAGTAGAACCTCCATGGCTGCAGTGGGTGTAGTCCTTAATGACCCCGTTATCCCGATGCAGGCTGTCCTTTGGACCTTGGTGAGGTTTGAAAGATAGCACTTCTTTTCAGTCGCCTTCCACCATACCGCCGCGCCGTACGTGAGAATGGGCCTCACCACGGTTGTGTACAGCCAGTGTACCACATATGGTTTGAATCCCCACGTATTACCGAACGTTCGTCTGCATGCATATAGTGCCACGTACGCTTTTCTAACCCGATCCTCTATGTTTTCTTTCCAAGTGAGTTTGGAGTCTAGGATAACGCCCAGGTACCTTGCTGTCTTGGATATTTGCAGGTCCACTCCACCCATACTTGGTGGTTTGAACACCGGTAATGTCCTTCTTTTTGTGAACAGCAGAACTTCTGTCTTCGCTGGGTTTACCCCCAGTCCTCTGCCCGCAACCCAGTTGTTAACAAGTAAGAGTGCGAAGCTGAGTCGTTCACTGAGAACTGGTATGAATTTTCCTGGGACAAGGATTGCTACATCGTCGGCATAAGCGCTTACAATGAAGCCCTCCCTCTCCAGTGTCTTTAAAAGTTCGTCTATTACCAGGAGCCATATGAGTGGAGAGAGGACGCCACCTTGTGGTGTTCCCCTGCTTACTTTCCTCTCAATGCACATGTCTCCTAGGTAGGACTTAATCCGTCGTGTGCCTAACATAAGACCAATCCAGTCGCAGAGACTGTCATTGAGATGGGCCCTTCTTAGGCTGTGCATAATCGCATCGGCCTCGATGTTGTTGAAGGCACCCTCTATGTCTAGAAACGCGCTCAAAGTGTATTCCTTGTGTTCCAAGGACCTTTCCACTACTGACACTACCCTGTGCAGTGCAGTATCTGTAGATTTTCCCTTCATGTATGCGTGCTGTGAGTCCGAGAGGTAGTTGTCGCCTATAGCCACTCTTACATACATATCAAGTAGTCGTTCCATTGTTTTCAACAGGAATGAGGACAGACTAATAGGTCTGTAGTCTTTCGGTGTTGTGTGGGTGGCTTTCCCTGCTTTTGGGATAAATATTACCCTCACCTCTCGCCAAGCCATCGGAACATAGCATAGCCTTAGACAGCTTGAGTAGATGCATCTCAGCCTTGGGATAGTAGCTTCCTCAGACTTTTGAAGCATTATTGGCCGAATACCGTCCACTCCTGGAGCTTTGAAGGGGGCAAACGAGTTGATTGCCCAGGCTATCTTTCTCTCGTCGATTATTTCGTCGATTGTATCTGCATCCATTCCCCGTCTCGTGTCCTGTGTAACTGTATCGCGTACATCAGTGCATTCAGGGAAGTGGGTTTCTGTCAGTGCCGCCAGCGTTTGCTCATGCGATTCTGTCCAGCTACCGTCGTTCCTTCTTAGCGAGGACATCGGTATCGGTGCTTTTGCTAGTATTTTCCTCAGCCGCGACGCCTCCGTCGTGGATTCAACTGATTCACAGAAACTTCTCCAGGAGTTCCTCTTGGCGAATCTTAACTCCCTTTTGAGGAGTTTAACGCTTTCCTTGTATGTCGTCCATTCGATAAGTCCCTCTTTTGCGAGGTTCCATCTAGATCTCGATGCCTGCATTAGCTCCGCGATCTTGGAGTTCCACCAGGGTGGGCGTTTTTTCCCATTTTTTCTGCTAACTGGGCAGGATCTTTCAAAGGAATTCGAGAGCACCGTAGTAAGCGTTTCGACTGCGTCGTCGATTTCTTGTTCGGTGTTAAGGTCTTTTACCGGGCATACGTTCTTGAACCTCTGGAGTTCTGAGCTGAACCTTTCCCAGTTCGCCCTTCTTGGGTTCCTGAAAATTTTCCTATCCTGGGGTGTAATTTGTATGTCAAAAAGTATCCAGCAGTGATCTGAAAGCGATGCCTTGCTGGACACTCTCCAGTTCGTAACTTGGACGGAACTGTCTTGAGATACAAATGTTGCGTCTAATACTTCCCTTCTGTTCACTGTAATGAAGGTTGGATCATTACCCCTATTGCAGACAAGAAGGTTGGAATTGAGTACAAAGTCAAACAAAGCCTCGCCCCTTGAATTGATATCTGAGCTGCCCCAGATAGTGTGATGGGCATTAACGTCACCGCCTAAGACTAAGTTTTTCTTACCTTTTTCGGACGCTGATACAAGCGCCCTTACCGAATCCGGGGGGACTGATGTGTCGTCATCGTGGGGCATATACACTGACGCCACCGTGCAGTTCTCTTCTTTCCCTCTAACCTCCACTACCGTCAAGTCACCTGTGCTGAAATGAGATAACATTAGTACATGAAGGTTCTTGTTTGTTACGATACACGATCTCACCTTTCCTCTATCATTTCTGTAAAAGGTGTTAAAGTTTTTTGACCCTAGCCCCATCACTCGATCATTATTGATCCATGGTTCTTGGACTAGGGCCATATCCAGCTGCTCCTGCTCAAGGAGCAGCCTCAAGTTGTCTGAGGCGACTTTACTGTGGTGGAGGTTGATTTGGACTATCTTCATTGATGAGCATAGTCTCCTCCCTCCTAGCGTTGGTCGCCTCTTCGGTCTCTGCAGTTCGTTTCAGCAGCTTGAGGGTAACCTCGCTTGCGGCAAAAGATAACGACATCTGCATATCTTTTTTCAAGAGTGCTGGCGGTTCATCGAAGACGATTATATAACCTCTGGCACCGTTTCTTGGTTCTTCCGTGCTTACGATTTCCCACTCCTTCATAGGTATCTGGGGGTTTTGCGCTTGTAAGACGCGGAGTATTTCCTCTTTGCGCACCCCCATTTCGGGGATGACAATTCTCCCTTTTGCCTTCTTGGGGACCTCTTCTATGGGGACAGCTTTGAGTATTGCTCCTTCCCAGAGTACTAGGCCGTTTATCACCGTCTTGGCAAAGTCGTTGGAAGCCTGGTCCTTACAGTCGATGTAAGTGATTCCTTTTATCCACCTCATCTTGCCATAGGCGGGGGCATTTGCACCTGCATTCTTAAGTATGTGGCTGACAATCGCTGAGCCTAAGGCCTGCTCTATCTTTTTGCCACACTCCACTGCATATTGCCCGCTCGGTTTTTTGGCGTCCACCACAGCTAGCTGTAGCGGGTTCCTCGTTACCTCGCTATATCTGCCCCCATGGCTGGTGACCCCCGTGCTTGGCGCCCCCTTGAGGCTCACGGTGGTTGTCTGTTTGGCCTTTTTCGGGGCGTTCGATGAGTCTTCCGAAGACCGCATTCTCTTTGAGGCGAACTCACTTCTTCTACCTCCTGAGTTCGGCTTTAGCTGTAGTCCGCTAGGGCCGGGCTTATTGCTAGGCTCCCTGCAGATTGGCTTCGCCTCTTTCCTGTCTGCGCTTCTGTTCTGGGCCTTGGGGTCCATCTTAGCGACGTCATCCCTCGGCTTATTTGAACCTCGCTTTTTGGCCTCGTCTTTCGGCACAATCGTTGGTCTCGGCAGCACGGGCCTCGTGAGAATGTCTTGTGCGATGACTTCCCTGGACCACTCTAGCGTGGCTCTCTCCTTCTCCGTTAGGCTGGATTTGTCTTTGGCGGTGAGAATGCCATAGATGTGCTTGGCCTTTTTGAATTCCCTTTTCCTCAGCAGACCAGGGGACAGTTTTCTTTTCTTTTTCACCGCCACTACTTCGATATTCTCATCGGAGGGTTCAGCTAACAGCTGCTCTTCCCTTTCCTTCGATATCTCTTCATCCATGTTTCCGGCCTCTAGAGCCTCGTTTTGTATGTTGTGCGGTTCCACCATTATTGTGTCGTCCGCACCGCCGATACTTAGCGTATCATCGTCAACATCCTTGTTTTGTGTTTTTTTTTGTTGGTTTGAAATTTTGAATCCCACGAGTAAGGCCGGAAGGGATTGTCCGCCCCGGCAGCGCCGCCATGCCGGGGTAAGGCATTTAGTTACCTCAAGGTCTTCGCCTGGGCACCTGAGGGAGCTCGTACGCGGTTGGTTTGACCCCCAACCTTTCATCCTTGGGCACGGTTTACTCTATGCTCGCTCCACCACTGGAATTAGGTTTGGGTACGGGACGGGGAGAGGGAGGGGAGTGAGAGAGGGTGGGTCAGAGGATCATGATGGGGGGGGGGGGGGGTAGAGGTGGGGGATGGACGGAATGTCCTGGGCAGTTCTTAGTTGGCACTCCTCAGGGGACTGGCTGCCATAGGTAACCCTACTAGCGACAGCACAGTCCGTTGAGTCATTGCGCCGTAAGCCTCCGCACCGGCACCATCGAATGCAATGATGGTACACACGTCAAGGTGACTGACCCTTCGCGGAGGAACTTTATTGCGTGCAATATAGGTAATGAACCTGCCTTCCTAGCCAAAAAAACCGCAAGAAATTATAGATATCCTTCTTTCCTCCGATTCCATCATTCAAATGAGTTCAAATTTGAAGGTTTTGGGATGAAAACCTTGTTTGCGCAATACCTCAAATTAAGTTTAGATGATAGTCCTTCTCGCTACTCAGCTTTTAGAAATCGCCGAAAAACAGAAGGGTTCAAATTCAGATAAACACTAGCAGTCACTGAAACACTAATGAACTTGATCGCAAAGTCAAGGACCTAACAACAACCTTCAGCAAAGCACTGTTTTTCTCCTGCCCAAATCTGGGGACACTTAGAAGAGTTGCAGTAAACAGTTCAACCAAGCCAAGCTCACAAGAGACAAGACCGATTGGGATGCCTACAACGTATCCCTCAATGTATATAAAGAAGAAATATGGAAAGCCAAACATTTATAATGGGGACTCTTTTTTGGAAAAATCCTCTATACCAACACAGTAATGCCCAGCTGTTTGAAAAGAAACCAAATGAATATTAGATTATTTCTAGCGAAGAATCGGTTAATGTGCTACTTGATACCCATTTCCCAGGTAGCTCCCAAATTATTAGCAATTAATAACTTAATTGGCCAAATCTGATCTACTTACTTAAGTATCTAATCACTAAGGAAAAAATGATGTGGGGGCTACTTTGCTTCAAACCAGAGGAATCTGCAGTACCAATCAGGATAATACCTCGGATATCGGCTGAATGTGATATAGATAATTCTGATGACTTGCAAAGATGTTCAACATTCCACTATTATGGAGATAAGTTAAATTGGTTTTCATACCTAGAACCGTAAATGCTCTCATGTTAATCCTAAAGATCGCAGACCTATTATTATTTCTTTTACAATCGCTAGAAAGACTGATCGATATACTTGCCTACTTAACGGGCTCTCGACCGTTGAATAGTCTCCGGCTGAAGCACTGCAGTCCATCCCTGCGATCCCGGGACACGCTGCTTCCGTGGTCACGACGTAATCTCGAATAACAAAAATGTCGAATGCCAAAAAACTTGAAAGACTATATCCGAAAAAATCGCGAAAATATAAGGTAAATTTGAGATTGCTTTTTGTATTTATTTTGAGTGTTTAAATAATGAACACGGCTGTGAAATACAATTTTTTTATTGAAAATCTTAGAGATTTTACAAATTTTAGAAACACTGTTTGGTTCGAAAAAGTATAGGATGACATAGGTACCTGCCATCTAGTACCTACCCTTAGCGAAGCAACAAAGTTTTGTGAGCGGCCCAATGATTCGAAAAAGTAATCACACTACTTCTTATAAATAAAATAAATAAATCATTTATAAATAAATCTAGAAAGAATATTAATTCTAGATTTTTCCCATCCGACATTTATTTCGAGGTTTTTACTTTCGAGATTATTTCTTTTTGAGGCAACCCGCTGCTTCCAATTATCCACACCTAGTACTCTGGCCTTTGCGAAAGCTTGGTCTTAAAAATTGAGGTTCGGTCTTCCTTGATTCTTTTGGCTGAAACATTATTGTCTCTTCACTCCATGTGGCCAATGTAATCGGCGTGATTAAGCTTACTCTATCCACACACCCCTGTCACACAGGACCTAATATCTGACTGAATATTTTCCTTTTCTACTCACGCAGAGTAATTCTTCGTCGGATCCACTAAGGTGGCATTAGTGGAGTAAATTTCTACTCCTATTTGGATGAACTCCTTAACTAATTCGAAGTTATTGCTAGAAATAGTGACGATTTGTACTAGGCGGTGAATAAATGTTTGTTTGATTGTTAATAGCATGAACTTGGTCTTGTCGTCATTCACATAAAGAACAAACGAAACGATGCTAACGCGGAAAGTTGTCTCTCAATCGTTGGACGAACGTTCAAAAGCCATCAAATAAATTTGAAAAACGATAGCAATGATCAGTCGCCGATGCGCTCACAAAACTATTGAATTATATTTCTCTTCTCGTTTGTAATCATTTCAAATAAATACGTATTTTCCCCTTACAATTTTTCCACTTCCTTGACCAACGAGAGCCAACATCCCATACGATGTCCATGTCCATTTCAGACTCTTAATTAGGAAATTCCAAACTCTAATCGAAGATAGTGAATGAGACTTAAACCAAAAAGATTTGAATTTCATCAATCTCGAATTTGCAATTATTTGCAATTATTTTTGGAGAACATTTAACAAATACTTTTTCTTCTGCCATAATCAACGAATGGGATGAAAACAATTTATGTACATAGAGAAAATTCCACAATGCCAAATAAACGAATATCACAAATGTTTTGATTTGACAAATATTTGTTCATTTGAGAGTTTTAATTTTGCTACCTGCGGAAATTGTGTGAAAAAAAAATTTACGAAAGTACCTTTTAGTTTCGTTCATAATTTTGTTTACAATTTTCTCAGTAAGCGAACGTGTTTGTGTAATGAAAGAAAAGATATTCAATTTTTTGTTGAAACATTCTTTATTATTGTGTTCTTTTTTGATTTTCACAACTTTTTATTTGTTTAATTTTTGTTGTCGCGAGTCGCGACGCGTTTCGGAAATTTTTCTCCATCATCGGCTTGAGTTTCGTGAGTCACGTGACTCAAGTCAAGTCACGAAACTCAAGCCGCCCGATGATGGAGAAAAATCTCCGAAACGCGTCGCGACAACAAAAATTAAACAAATAAAAAGTTGTGAAAATCAAAAACGAACAAAATAATAAAGCATGTTTCAACAAAAAATTGAATATCTTTTCTTTCATTAATCTAACACAACTTGAGACGAACTAAAATAAAAAAAGGGTTTGTGTAGTTTCTCACGTTTGCATATTAATACGCGAACGCACTTAATAGTTCACAAAGCCAATTTAGGGTTATTTCAAGTTCACACTCAAGAGAGAATGTGACAACCACAAGTTCGATATAGCATCTCCGAACGAAAACTCACTACATCATATTCATATATTTATTACAAGAGATCAGTAAAAGAATATCATCTTAATAATTAACGGGAATTTAAGAAAAGAATGTAAGAGGAAAAACCGATGAATTTGGCATCATGACCTGGTTGCTGCCGCCGCACCGAAGAGCGACTGCTTGTCGATTATTAATGATGGCCATGCGATGACAAATGCGTACCGTGGTGTTCTTCCACTACTTTACCACCTCCTCCCTTTGGAGTCTCTGGATGGAGAATCTTCAACTTTTGATTGGTATTACCAATCTCCTTTGGGTGCTCTTTTTTGATGTGCACCTCTTGAGGATGAAAATGATGGATATCAACACTTTGATGCGATTCACCAGTATTCTTGTGATGCACCTCGTGGTGATGTCCGCCACCTCCTCCACCTCCACCTCCTCCTCCCTGGGCAACAGCTAGTGTGACCAAAGTGCAAATAAACTAAAAATACGTCAAAAATAAGAGTCATATTAAATTCAATTAATAAGAAATCCATTTGCCAGACTTACAATAAACTTGAACATGACTATGCTTGGATGTGATAAACCACCGAATGCATTTGAATTAGGATACCACATTCGATTTATACCATACTGCCCCACTTTTTGGCACAGATATATTTAAGAAACAACTTTAATTCATATGAATACAGATTATGCCAACAAAATAACACAGATTGATCTTGTCTTGCGTTTAGATTTACGAAATATGCTACGAACCTACATAGCTATTAAACATCTTTTATTCAAACTATCTAAGATTTCAAGGCCGTTACTGATACATTGCTGATCGAAGGTATTTTTTTTAAATGTTTAACCCAGGGAAGGACATTCCACCAAACCAGCAATTGAGCCCAGTAGGGTTAATAATATTCTTAAAGCTGTCGCTGAAAAAGTTGAAATTAAATCATTCGTAAAAATATGTAGATTAGATATGTATGCAAATATATGCATGTAAAGTGCTATATTGTGATGAAAACTACACTTCAACTACATAATCAAGCTTATGTTAAGACTCTCCGAAAAGGCAGCAGGACTAATTGCAGTACATTTTGTAAATTCCCAAAGCTCGTGGTTCGAGCAATGGATAAACCTACTCAAATTTAGCATTTAACCTAACTTTAGAAAATCTAACAGGGTAAAAACCTTATATGTGCAACCTAGTTGAAAAGCTTTATTCAAAAAGAAAGTGTTGACCAGGTAAATTTCCCAAAGCTGCAATGTTATCTTGGCGAGGAGAATTGTTTTCGGGACAGCTTTAGAACGGAGAAAATATCCATGATCTTGCGAGCACAGGGCGAACTGCTACAGCTTAATTTTATACAACACCACAATGACTTAGCACTAAATTGTTTTTCTATTTCTAGCAAAGATATGGCAGCAGAAATATTTAAATTTTACATGATTAGGACCCAGGAAATGCGAGTGATGTATGAGGGTTGTGCCTCATAACCTTTTTTTATGTAACAAAGTGGTATAGGTCATTCCTTTTTCTGAGTATTTGGAAAGCAGTTGTGCTGAGCACCTGCATGTAAGGCTGAAAGTCATCCGGTGAAAGAGTCAAAGATATGTTCAGGTTTTTTTTTTGTATACAGACACATATGAAAGTGCCGCCCTGTTTGGTCAAGTGACAGATTGACTTAAAACCATTCCACGCCAAAGATAAAGAAACTTGACCAATCAAATTCCAGCGCGAAAGTTTTTCGATTTCTTAAAATACTCGTGGTCGCAGTTCTAGAATCCCTCTATTGTGTTTTCCTTCAATATTTATATGTACATTTCCTTTTTTGGAATGCATTTGACGACTCGCGCAAGACTTAGGCCAGGCTCACTCACGTGAAGTGATCTGATTTATTTGAAGCGGGGCATTAAGAATCGGCTTACCTTTTGAAGTATACATACGCCGAAATGTACTTTTCAGTTTTCAAACAGTAAATGCAGTTGCATTTTTCTTTTGAGATCTTTCCGAATACTTTAATAAACTTAGCTCTAGCTAATTCCATGTAATCTACGAGTAGTATCATTTTTGACGTATTTATATCCACCAAAAATTAACAAGTTAGAAAACAAGTTTAACGTTAGCGCCATTTTTCTCAATGCGGGTGGCAACGGAGCGGTAGTAATGCATTTGTTTACTGATTGAAAGGTCGTGCGTTTAAGTCCCGGCCAATCCATTACTTTAAGTCGAATACATGAACTTAGACACCACCTGTGGAGAGAAACCCTACAACTCCACCGCAACACTTTTTTCCTATGTACTTGTATAAGAGTTATCTCGTTTCTTTATTTTGTAAAAGTTCGTTTGCTGACGAGAGTAATAATAGCAACCGTTCGGCAAGTCTTGTGATCACGTTACCCGACTGCGGAGGTACGGTACATTCCTTTTTAGACTACTATTAATTTACTGTTTAACCTTAATATATGAACTCAAATAAATGAATTATAATTACCTTGCCATTCGATGTAAATAAATGCACTTGCTGCTTTGTAGATTTTCCAAACTCATCATTCAAAACAAGTTGCTTTTATACAAGCAAGTACCAAAACCGGTTTGCACCTACGGTATACAACTTCGGGATTGTACCAAATCCAGTAATATCAACATTTTACAAACTTTTCAAAACAAAGTGCTAAGAAAAATAGTAAATGCACCATGGTTTATCAGAAACACTGATATCCACTAGACCTAAGTATGGCTACCGTCGAAGATGAAATAAAACATTTTGCCGCAAACAACAGCCAAGCCTTCAACTACACGCCTAAAGCTACTAGATAGGAATAACCTAGTCGTAGTATGAAGGTTTCGAAGGGAGTTGTTTTTTTTATTTTCTTTTTCTTTTCTTTTTCTTTTTCTTTTTCTTTTTCTTTTCTTAAGTGAGAAAGAGTCTCATGTAAGATTTTCCACCTACCCCTATTATTCGTCCGAGTCTAGTTCTGGTTCCAAGTCTCGTGTTTTCAACCAGGATGGGTAACTCTCAGCTTGCTTCATATTTTGTTATACAAAACTTTAAGGATTTTATTGAAAAAAGAGCAAAGTTTTTGTAAAAAACGCCCCATAAAAGAAGGCTTGGCAGAAAAATTTATGAAAAGGATTTATTCAAAACGCCTTTAAGTACATACTTCGGGAATGAATTCTTCAATAAAACGGTTTTTATTTTGCGGCCGTTAAGACCATATTCAAAGTTTCAGCTTTCTAGCTCAAATTTCGATATATAAATTTTTTCGATAAATTGGTTTTTGTGAGATTGTGGGCGTGTTTGTGAGCGGATTTTGAAAAATCTCCAACTTTCGGTCCCCTAGAGAATACATGGTTAAAATTTCAGCTTTCTGGCTCCAGTTTAAAGGCCAAATTTTTGGACGATTTTAAAATAAAACATCTAGTTTCAATTGCAAAAGTTAGATTATTAAAAAAAGTGGGAATAAAAGAAACGGACTTATAAGAAACAGGATTATAAAAAGCGGGATTATAAAAAAGCGGGATTGTAAAAAACAGGATAAAAAAAGGGAGATTTTAAAAACGGGATTTTAAAAACCAGTATTTTAAAACTTAGAACGATACTCTTGCTCATTCATCACGGTAACGGCTGCTCCGCTGTCGACTTCTACTGTGACGTTGACTTCTGCAATGTTGACTTCCAGTTCTAATGGTTGACTATAACATCCAATAGCATTTATGCTTCCCAGTTGCTGCTGTTGATTTGCTTGAACACAATCTCTGCTGGTGTGTACTTCCCTTAAACATTGATAAAATGTCCAGTACCTAGCCTAACAAATGACCTCCCTATGTATTATTCCGATACGCATACAGCTTCGTCTTCTTTTCCAACCTCCACGACTACCACTACATTGGCGTTGACTTTGATGACTATGCTTTGGACGACTAGGCTCCCTTCAAGGGGTCGTATGAATAAAAACTAGCATTTGCTTTGAGTAAAAGGTGGTAGCAAAGTAAATAAGCACTTAGCAAATGCTTTAAATCGGTATGAATAAAAACTAACTTTGCTAAAGTAAGTTCGAAAATTCGAACAAAGCATTTACTTCACTGCATGTGTCCTTCCCTTGCAGTTTCTGTCAAAATTTGCAAGTTTGTTTGGTTTATTTTTTGAATTTTTTGAAATGAATTTACAAAGTTATTTAATTTAGCTAAAGTAATTTAATAAAACAAAATTCAATGCAATATGAGTACCAATCTATAGCTCCAATTTCCCCTTTTAATTTCTTTTAACTTTTCGGTCTTTCTTCTACTCTCAATAACCGCATAAGCTCTGAGTTCTTAATATGAACGGAAGACGGCTGCCCAATCTGAAGGCCAAGCGCCAAAGGATCATGTGAGGTAATTCGAAGTTCATATTAGAACGCAGAGCGGATCGGGGTAGACAGACCCATGTTCTAATTGCTATCCAATGAGCAAGTGCCAAGAGTACGGCTCATCGTGAGGTAAGAACATTGGTCTGAAAGCCTTGATCGTGTTGGGACTATGCCCAGAGCTACTAGCCAGCCTTTAATCAGGTTATTCACCAGATGGCAAGTAGTGGTAAGGAGCAGAAGGGCATACTTTGAACACTCGTCTAGTTCTTGAGACCCAGTCACGACTAGACAAGACTAGGACAAACAAACGTAACAGGACGAACAGAAACGCCAACGACAAAACAAATGCACTGCTGGAATGGTACAGGAGAACCGACCCAAAGATTCACACACCATCACAATTATCTAGCAGGAATAAAACATTTCGATTTCTTAGACAGGATCTATTTTTTGTCTTATATTTTTTTTGAAAGACACAACATTTTTTTATAATTTTTATTTAGCTTTTTTTACATTTTTACATTTTTTTTTCTTTTGTTTTTATTTGTGGGCAGAAATTCTGCCATATTGAATTCAAATCTAGTAAGGTTAGAGAATCCTCGTTACTGTGAACACCGGTATCCGTTAGAGTTTGAATTTTAGTTTTAAAGTATTTTAGGATTTAAGAATGAATTATAGTGGATTTTAAAAGTGAAATCGACAGTGTGTTTTAATGGAGTAGGAACGAGTGTGATTTGGTGTGTGGAGTAATTGGGAAGACCGTCCTTCCGCCTGTGCAATGACGTAGATGGTACGTAGACGACAAACGAACATGAGGACGCGACGTGACGACGTACGAACTCTCCACTACTAGTACACGGGCGTACGGGTGACTGGATTCTGGCGTCAAGGGGCTGTCTCTCGTTGTTTTCGGCCAGAGAGATAGCCAATGGAGTATCGACACATAGGGTGGGTAGACCGAGCCAGAGCCAACATCATTTGGCAAGTCTCAGGAACGAGACGAACCTTATCAGGGAGCGACATTAGGAAGCAGTGGATGCAAAGGAGGCTAGAATTAGGTTAGATATAAGTTAGATTAGGGATATAAAATAAGGTTTAGCTTACGTTTAAGGTTAGAATAGGATTAGTTTAGCATAGTTAGGGTAGTTAAGATGCATCTGACTTCCTGTACTCTCTCCTTGGTAGGGCAAAGGTAATTGAGATTTTCTTTTCGTCTATCCTATCTTTCTCTTTTCTTCTCTTTCCTTTCCTTTTTTTTGTTCGTCCGATTAGTTCTCTGCCTATCTTCTTCTTTTTTTTCTCCGGCACGATAATTTTTGTCTGTGAGCAGGTGGTTTAGTGTGAGGGGTGACAATAACTACCCTGTCCGACGAGCGATAGCCGTGCAACCGAGAGCGTGCCACCATCCTCCTACACCACTCCGAAGATGTCCCTGTGGCCAAGCCTCGACTCATAGCACCCCAAAGAAAGAAGTCCAACGGTGTCAAATCACATGATCTTGGCGGCCAATTGACATCGCCACCACGTGAGATAACACGGCCATTGAATTTGTCGCGCAAACGAGCCATTGTTTCGTTAGCTGTGTGGCAAGTGGCACCGTCCTGTTGAAACCACATATCGTCCACATCCATATCTTCCAATTCGGACCATAAAAAGTTCATTATCATCTCACGATAGCGAACACCATTCACAGTAACTGCCTGACCGGCATTTTCGAAAAAAATACGGCCCGATGATGTCGCCAGCCCATAAACCGCACCAAACAGTCACTCTTTGTGGGTGCATTGGTTTTTCGACAATCACTCTTGGATTATCATTCGCCCAAATGCGGCAATTCTGCTTATTGACGAATGCACTGAGGTGAAAATGTGCCTCATCACTGAAGATGATTTTCTTCGAAAATTGATGATTCTCGCCATTTCTTGCCACCATTCTGACCATTGACGACGCTTGAAATGGTCAAGAGGCTTTAGTTCTTGAGCCAATTGCATCTTGTAAGCGCGTAAATGCAAGTCTTTATGCATAATGTTCATCAACGACGAGCGTGAGAGGTGCACACTATCGCGAACAGCAGCAATATTTTCTGCAGTACAAGCTGTACGAGCACGCACTGGTGTTTTCACATCTCCTACAGACCCGGTTTGCTCAAATTTTTGCACGATTTTTCCGATTGTACGCACATTTGGAGGCTCCAGGAAATAACCCCCCAATGAAATAACCCCCCAAATGAAAAATTAAATAACTCCCCAAAACGAAGATGAAATAAGTCCCCAAAAATCAAACAGTGACCCCAAGCATTGCACTGTTTATGGGATTTCCATATGGGATTTCCATAATCAGCGCAATGCCTATGGGGGGCATGCTGCCCCCCTGCAACCCCTCTGCTTGGGTCACTGTTTCATTTGTAGTAGGTGCGAGGTTTTATTTTAGCACTTGGCCTTATTGCACTTTGAGTCCTCAAATTTGGGGACTTATTTCATAGTTGAATTTGGGGACTTATTTCACTATGAAATAACCCCCCAATTTGAAGTATGAATAAACTACACTTGCTAGGCGCGATGCCTTGGGATTCAGTTGGTACTGCTCAGTTTTTCTAAAATAAAAAATATAAGGCATTAACGGCCCATACCGTGCCTTAAACCTAGATTCCCCAACCATTTGCTCATGCATAGTGGAAAGGACCAAAAGTTTGAAGCCGAACCCAAACTGCAATTTGAGCAGCTTATCATGACAATTGAAAAAAAACTTTACATATGGTGTTACTTGGCCCCGTGGAATTTGAACATAAAAAATTTGCGCCAGCGTGCTTAGTTTTTCTGGCTCCATTCAACTCCTGAAGCTCAATTATTTGATTAATTCGACAGAGTAGTTACGAATTGTATCCACGCCAGACGGTAATGGACACCATCAATATGGAGAGTTGACACGTAAATTATTATTATCTATTGTTGTTACTCGTACATTGACATTCCAAAATTTCAAAAGAAAGAAATTAATTCATGACATTTTCCGGCGAAAAATAACAACATATTGGATTTGTTCCCTTACTTTTGTAGCAACAATTGAAAAGACTGTCAAAATGGCAGACTTAGCTTTAATAACTTAAGGAATTTCCGTTTAAGATTGACTAAAAGTGAACAAAATAATGATTTTTTGAAAGTTGTTCTTTCCAAATGGTTCTTAATATTTGTCGTGGTCTGTTTTTTTGTTAAGACACTTCCAAGAGACAATGCGTTTTTACATATTTTACAAATTGCTTTATAATTGTTTTTAGAAAAATATTCCTAGAATAGTCCCAAAGATGTCATCATGTATCTACCTACCTAAAAAAAATAAAATAAAATTAAAATACAAAAATCGCCAAAACTAAGCTGTATCTTGCACTCGATTTAAAAGCGGATAAACAGTAACTTTTAAAACTTGTTATTATCGGAGATGCTTCCAAATCATTATAAAAATGCGTTAGAGACTCTTGCGCCACCACATCCCAGAAAAAATCATATTTTATGTTGAGCTTTGGTTTCGATTAACTGTCTTTGGAAACGTAAACGACGAACTGCACTCAGTGCAGATACTCAAAGTCTTTTGTTTACCACTAAAATTTATAAAAAGAAACTTCTGTAATTTTTGACAATTTACTACTTTTTACTACAAAAGAGTTCCATAACTATTTCGTAAGTTTTTCCCTCAATGAGAGAAGTCACCGGGAGTGTCCGACCGAACCTTCGGCTTCGGCTTCGGCTTTCTTTGATGTCATAATGAAAATTCGGAAAGGAAGTCATAGCTGCCGGCCGGAGCTGTTTTTATGTATCAACTTGTATGTTTTTGTTAAATAAAGTTTAAGGTTGGTTCTTAATATCCCGAGTAAGTGCTTTGCTATGAATTCTCTTGATGTTAACAAACCAAATGCTTCAATGTAGAATTCCAAGTACATCAATCACACAACCCTCATTTAAGCCAAAAGGAAAATAAAAAAAGTCTCAATTTGGACATTTCTATTTTATGTTATTAATTTTATTGAAAAAATATTTTTTTGTACCTATTTGTTTTCAAATCATACGTCGACTAAAATTCATTTGAGAGACTTTCTAATTCGTGCTACGAGAAATTTTGTTGAGTAAAAAGTAGTAAATTTTACAGTAGGGGCGTAATATATTGTTCTCTCGATGTCGCTTCTTTTACAATTTTTTTCAAGTATCGAAGGGTATATTTTGTATGTGAGGTTTGAGGTTAGGATTTTTTTTAAGTATACCTAAAGAGTTCCATTCCACATCTACTGCGAAGTATTAAATAGTACATAGCTGTGTCGAAATTAACAAGCCACCACTGCAACTTGATTAGTAGTTGACGGAGTGGTGAAATAGCGCCGTGCGAAATAAGAGTATAGGCGCAAATTCTTTTTCCAGTAAATTTTAACTATAATTGCAATTCATAAGTTGCATTTTAAGACCAATATTGGCTTAGACTTTGTATTATTTATAAAAATAAATATAATAAAATGTTAGGCAAACAAAGCTTCTCCAACCATTTTCTTGCGCGAAGGTAGGGGACCTACAATTTTAAGCCGACTATGAACGGCAAATTTGAGAAGGTTCTCATGACAATAGATATTCTTGGATGTTTGCCAGAGTTTGCACAAAGTATGGCAGTGGAGATAAGGCTTTAGGTGGTACTTGCCCCGGCGGCATGGTTTTAACCTTAGAATCCTCAAGTAGTACCGTAACACACTAACCTCTGAACCTCTGCGCTCATAAGTTTAAGTGTCCTACAACCAAATTATTTCGTTTGTGTTTAAGGTATGGATCTAACTGTTAGGCCCCCGGATTCTAAGATAAATGGAAATAAAACCAAGGTGACCATGCGAGATGCCACCATGGCAAACTACCAAATTGAAAGTAAAACACTCGTGAAATGTTTACTCAGATAGATATAGATAAGTGTCGTCCTAACAACTAACACCTAACCTTAGCGCAGCAACGAGGAACTTTGAAAATATGTAGGTATATGGTTTTATTTCGTAAGACGCTATTGTCAATATGAATTGCTCAAATCCTGCTGATATTTTGAGCCGAATCAGATAGTTGGGTCTGTCTGGAATTTATTGCCAAATTAAAACGGATTTCAATCAAAGCACGTTATTTCCATTGGGAAAAAGCTAAGTGTTCCGGAAAAGAGCCGAAACCTCAACTTAAAAAAATATTAAAAACAAAAAATTCAGATATGATACAAATAATTGTATGGAACTAAATGCTTCAAGAAACTCATCAAAGCGAATTCCCAATAGCCTATCATTAGCCATAAATGGCACTTTCATCAAGGGAAATGAACGGCTTACTATTCTCGGCATGCGGGTCAATGCCAGCGTGTGCTTCGCTGCACTACTAAGAAATGTCAAGGTTTCCTTAAACGTTGCAATCAATATGTTGCCCCTTTAACCGCCATAAAGCCTAGGGGAGAGACGGGGAAAGGAGGACAACTAAGTTTTAGACACCCACTAAATGTGAACTGCTTATTAGGCTATACTGTAATCTTTTCCAGTCGTTTATATGTTCTTAATTTGTATACTACGCGCATACCTGCGGTCTAATGACCTGGATTCAAAATTAAACTTACAGGTAAACGAAGCATCGCAAAAACTATTAATCTTTTTAATCATCGGCGAGGTAATGTGCTAATGCCTGCGCTGTGTTACCTCATCATAAGGGTATACAAAACCCCTTTAGCTCGCGCTAATTATATAAAAAAAAACCGAACAATGACAGTTTTGGCAAACAGATGTTTCTATTCAACAAAATACATAATTAATACAAAAAATGAATTAAAGCGCACAAAGTGCTCCGATTTCATAACTTGGGTAACTCTCAAAGACCCATGACCGAAATCCAAAATCGATTAGATCAATGTTTGAAAACCTCAAATGACCTATTTGAACTATCAATCGCTTCATCAGCTTATCTATAGCTCTATAGCACCTCGAAACAACATTCAAACTACAAATGCATCTAGTTGTGACTCTAATATTTTAATGACCTGATTGTGCCTTTTGCTTGCAACGAGACGATTATGTGTATCACTAACAAATGCCAGCTGCCTGGTACTGCAGTGCAAATAGTCTTTTACTTCCATTTTCTCACTGACTCATTAACTAATTAGATTTTCGAGCTACAGATTAACGACGAACGACAACTCTCGATTACTGTACTCTCTCCATACCAGGTACACTTTTGTGTTATGTAAATGCACATGCTGAACTTCGTGCGCAAGCCTCCCACGCCTGATACATATGTGTATCGCCAGAGCTGATACAGACGTCAAGCTAAGATAAGCTTTTATCAGAGACTGTAGCTAAGGTGTTTATACCCTATTCTAAGGGTATATTCATTTTGACTCATAGTTTGTAACATACATTAATATTGTTATTATATTGAAAGTTAGTATATTCGTGATCATGATCGATAGTCATGTCGATCTAGCTATGTCCGTCCGTCCGTTCGTCGGTAAAAATTAACCTCAAAACTCGAGCTAGAAAGCTGACATTTGACCCATATACTCACTAGGAGCCCGAAATAATCAAGTTTAAGAATTTCTAAAAGCCGTCCACAAATAATTAAAAAAAAAAACGTTTTATTGAAAAGTCAAAGTTAAAAATTTATAATATATACTGTCGAGGGGCCCTTAATGCTCATGTGTATATACTCGTATTTTTAAAATCCGCTCAATAGCATGCCCACTATTTAAGAAACCTTTTTATTGAAAATGTATGTATTTATTGGTAGCAAAAGTTTTACAGATATTGTCTTAAACATTAATGTACACAGATATGGTATTTATTGACCTTTCTTATGAAAAATATATAAAATGAATGCAAGCTTTATATGTAAATAAGTGAATAGTTGAAGGAAACACAGTAGTTGTTGAGTGTTGCATACTACGCATGTAAAGTTTACAGAGTTTTAAAAACTACAAGTTGGTATATACAAAACATTTATGTAACAATAAAAAGGAACAATATATGTAATAAATTAACAAGATTATATAGCTAATAACAGTTTCATAGCAAAAGAGCAAAAGTTAAGTAAGAAATAAATAAATATATATATGTATATGTCAATAAAAGAGAAAAGGGAATAAATAGAAATTTAGGTAAATAATAAAATAAATAAATAGAGTTAATAAATAAATAAACAAAATTATATAAATAAATAAATAGACAATTAGATAAATAAATAAATAAATAAATAATAAGTACCTACATATAAAAAAGTACGGAATAAATAAATAAATAATTTTAATATAATAATAAGCATAGAACATGTAGGTTAACTTGAGTAATAAGACTAGTGTAGAGAAATTTTTATTGAAGAAATCATTGTAAGCGAAAGTCCTATTCTTCGCAAAGTATGTAGATAAAATCGTTTCGAAAAATTCCTTTATACAAAATTTTCTGCCATGCCCACTTTTGAGTTGGATTTTTTCACAAAAACTTTGTTTTGTTCTTGACAATTCACCCATACTTAGATTTGGGGACGCATGATTTATGAGGGATAGGAATAGGGCGCCCAACAGCTTGCCAAGCAGACTGTAGCTTTTCTATAGGTTTTTTGTTTTGTTTTCATGCAACAGGTATTTGTAAGCAAAGTGCACATAGCTAGGATTTTAAATAAGTTTGTCAAAATTTCTCTCATAGGTAATTTGTTTAACTTCTTCTTTCAGGGATGGCGAATCTAGCTTAGCTTGCGCCTCGAGATGGTTAAAGTTCGTCTTGGCTCTCTCAGTAACTATATTTAACAATTTTACGATCCCTACTGGTCCACCGGTTTCGATTCGCTTTTTCACTGAAGCCAATTAAAGCTGGTGTTGTTGCAATTGTGTGATCCGGGAATTTTAAGGTCTCTCTTTCGCGATCGTATTGGAATGTTGATTGATAATGCTATTTTGAGGCGGTTCGTAGGATCTTTTCTATGAACACGATAATACAAACTGAGCGGTCGCACTCCATGTGAATGTATACAAATTGCAATTTGCGTTCACCACATGTTCAAGAGGGTCTACAAATAGTCTAGCGTTAACAGCCCATATAGGACCAGACATTCTTTTGTGGCAAGTTACATTTTTAGCACGAATAAAAGGGATTTACCATTTGACTTTGATACCGAATAGCGAATTTGAGAAGCTTCTTATTACGGCTTATACTCTTGAATGTTTCCCGATATTTATTAAGGTCGAATCGGCAAACGCACAGGCGAACCGGTATCGATTCAGTAAAGTGGGAAGGTTATGACTTTTCTTCTGGATCATAACGTGTAAGCGAAGAAGAACGGAAGAAGAAGATAATAATTTGCGAATTTTCTGGTGAACACTGACTTTGATTGGGAACTCCTCGGTGACCCCAGCGGGGCATCTTTCTTTTGTTTACAAAGGCTTTGTATATATACTTTAACAAAGGTCCCTGGATCACCTCAGTTTCTCTTGCAGTTTCATGAAGCATATCTCATTTTAACACACTGTAAAATCTATATAATACTCGTACACTCCTTTTCGCTTGAATACGAACAGGTATTTTTGTGGTTTAATTTTACGATATTTTTTAAAATCCTTCGATAATCCCATCTCATCCAAGAAATGTCCTCACTTAACCTGTTCTCCATCTTCTTCGACTACTTACCTTGTCGTGGTGGAGATGCTCAGTAAGACCCCGTTGATACCGGAGAGCGATTGCAGTAGGGCTTCCCATGCTGTAAGGTCTCCGGAGGAGGGCTCCGAAGCTAAAGAGTAGTCAACCCAATTCTAGTGGTGGTGCGAGCGCAATGTAAACCGTGCCCAGGGACGAAAGGTTGAGGGTTTTATCAACCGATAACGAGCTCCTTTAGGTGCCCTGGCAGGGCCTGTCGTATTCAGCCTTACCCCAGTAGAACCGGCAATGCTGGGGTGGACCTTTTCTCACCGGCTTACTCGTGGGACTCAAATCTAACAATGAACAAAAATCAAACAAAAACAAAACAAAAAAACGAAAAACAAGAACAACAAAGCCTAGCGACATCTTCTAAGGCAGGCTTACGAACGAAAGACTTAGAGAAACAGGACGGGACTGACGACCGACTGAACTACAGAGTCAAAGACTGCCCAGAGTCCGTGAATTACTCGGACTCAGAGACAGCATCCGTCAAGACATTGCACTCTGATGCGGAGGGTTCGACAAGCGCCGAAACGGCCAGCTGTAGTCGGAAGCCCGCACGTAATAGAGGCGGACCCAGTTCCAACAAGCACAAAATGACCCGCTTAGCCAGGTTCCAGCTGAACCGTATCCTAAAAAAACCAGAGGATACATGGGACCACAAAGATAGGGACACGGTACGGTGGGCTAGAGACATACTGGCGGAGAAGTCCGATCATCCTGAGACAGGGGGTCGTCCTCCTCCAGCCAAATATGGCTCAGGCGAAACCACGTTAGCGTTGGGCACCGAAAAAAGGGAAGCGACTCCTGAACACGGGAGACCTACCCTCAAACACGGTGCACAAACTAATAGAACGGGGAAGGCCCTTTCTGTAACAGGAGGACCCCCCCAATCCGCACCAAACAACAACAAAAACAAAAAACTGAGCAGCTCGTCTGCTAATAAAAAGGACTTCGCGTCCAAACGTCCTAGATCACAGGACGAAACCTCCAAAACCCCGAAGAAGGCGAAGAGCGCTGAATCAGCGCACAGACCCTTCAACGAGGTAGCGAAGGACAATTTGGTCTTCGGCATCTGCGACTGGAGCAATGATGAGGGGAGAATTAGTGGCGAGAATTGGCGAACGCTGAAGACGAGACTGACTATTGACATTCTCGCCTTTAGCGACAGAGACCCCTCGGCACTACTTCCCACCTTCACAGACAACGGGTGGTACCTCAACGGCGCCAAATTAGTGAGGTGCTCTGACCAGATGTCGGCAGACTTTTTGAAGGTAGCGATCCCGAGACTAACAAATCTCTGGGTCGATGCCAAGTTGAGTGTCGCTCATTGGAGCGACATCCCGGTCCGCCCAAGAGCTCGCACTTGGGTACCCCCAGGACCAAATAAGCCGGACGAGATTCTCCGGCTTATCAAGAGACAGAATCGCGATCTTCCAACAGAGAATTGGAGGATCATAAAGGCCGATGAACCCGAAGAGAGGGGAAGACTCATATCCTTCCTCCTCAACCAGGAATCAGTTGAGCTCCCTAATAAAAAGGGGTTCAAAATATTTTACGGCATGGACACTCTGGTCCTAAAAATCCATGAGAAGGACGAGAGACTACTCGCAGGCATGGTATCCTCGCTAAGTAGTCTTGGCTTAGGGGCTACGCCCGAAAGTTCTTCTCTGGAAACAGACACGGATGGAAGAAAAGTAGATGAACAACCCTCGACATCGGGGGCTGCTTCATCACAAGATCCGCTCCCTCAAGAGCAAAACAGTGGAGAACCATCCTCTGAATCAGAGGACGGAGACACCACAATAATAGAGACGCATGTACTAGTCAGCGATGATGCTACGACTAGTGCAGATTAACCTTCACCACTCTAAAATAGCTTCGGCTAATCTACTTCTCCGCCTGGAAAAAGGTGGGGAAGATATCGCCCTTATCCAAGAGCCATGGGTCACAAACAACGACCGCATATCTGGACTCAGGGCACGAAACTATTCCTTGTTTTATGTAAGAAATTCAGGTAAACCCAGAACGTGCATATTAGCAAAGAATAATATTAAAGCTTTCCTTCTTCCGAATTACAGCGAACCTGACTTCACTTGCGTGGGGTTAGATCGAGCCGGAAAGGGACCGCTGTGGATATCGTCAGCGTACCTCCCATATGACGACACGGGAGAAGTTCCATCAAACACGATACGCAGGACGGTACAGACAGCGGCTGCTAGTAACACCCCACTGGTGGTAGGTGCTGACGCAAACGCGCACCACACCATATGGGGAAGCAGTGACATCAATAAAAGGGGTGAGTTACTCTTTGAATATATAATTGAAACTAACCTCGTAGTGTGTAACATAGGGTCTGAACCCACCTTTATAAACAGAATCAGGCAGGAAGTCATTGACCTGACACTGACCACCTGTTCACCTGATATAGTTATAGAAAATTGGAAAGTATCTAGCGAAGTCTCATTCTCGGACCACCGCTACATACTCTTCAATCTTAAATTCGAGACCCCCCCAACGACAGTGTTTAAGAACCCAAAAAACACAAATTGGCAAGTCTATAATTCTGTACTCAAAAAGAAACTAGACAGCTTCCAAATTAGACAGCCTAATTCACCGGAAGAATTAGATGAAATGGTGAACGCAGTAACGTCTGCCATGAACAAAGCCTTTAATAAGGCCTGCCCCACCAGCAGACACAAAGAAGGAGGTAAACCCCCGTGGTGGACCTCCACGGTAGCTTCTCTGCGCAGAGATAGCAGGAGTAAGTTTAACAAGGCCAAGTCTTCAAGAAACCCAGCCGACTGGGATAGTTATAAAGACAGTCTTAAAAACTACAAAAAGGAGGTAAAGAGAGCACAGCGGGAGTCGTGGAAATCTTTCTGTGAGAACATAGAAAAAACAAGCGACTCCAGTCGGCTGCGTAAGATCCTCTCAAAATCTCCACAAATACCTAGCGTCATACAAAGCCAAGCAGGAGTGTGGACCTCAACCAGCGAGGAGACCTTAGGGCTACTACTGGATACACACTTCCCAGGCAACAAAGTAGAGGTAAATCCCCCTACACAGCACAACCACAGGGTCCAAAGTGTTCCGGAGCATATTGCTGACAATCGCAAACTGGCGTGGGCAATTAATAGCTTCCTCCCATACAAATCACCTGGACTAGATGGTATCACACCCATAGAGCTACAGAAGAGTATCGAGACTCTCACACCCTGGCTAATGGCGATTTTCAATAGCTGCCTAAAACTCAGCTTTACGCCCACAGTTTGGAAAACGGTAAAAGTGGTCTTTATACCAAAATGCGGTAAAGCTTCACACTGTTCTCCAAAAGACTTCAGACCTATCAGTCTAACTTCATTCCTACTGAAAACGTTGGAAAGACTTGTAGATTACTACATACGCTCAAACCTGGAAAACAATTCCCTTTCGAGGTGTCAACACGCCTACCGAAGAGGTTTTTCAGTAGAAACTGCACTTCATTCGCTAGTCAGCACTATCGAAAAATCGCTGTATCACAAAGAGTACACGATGGTATCCTTTCTGGATATAGAAGGGGCTTTCAACAATGTCAATACAGAAGCCGTAACGAATGCACTCCTCAGACTAAACGTGGACAGCTGCCTCTGTACCTGGATAAAGAATATGCTAGAAACCAGGCTGATCCAGGCGGAGCTCGGCAGCTGTCTGACCAGGAGGTCAGTGTACAGAGGCACACCACAAGGAGGAGTGCTCTCACCGCTACTATGGATCTTAGTAGTCAATGAGATCATCTCCAACCTAGAGGAGGATGGATGCAAAGTTACGGCCTACGCGGACGACATTGCTATTGCCATAACGGGGAAATTCCCCCACACGATCAGAGACCTAATGGAATCAGCTCTCAGGAAACTATCCTCCTGGTCCATTAAAGTCGGGCTCAATGTTAACCCATCAAAAACCGAACTGGTTTTATTTAAGGAAAATTAAGGTTCAGGAGATAACGCCACCTACGCTCAACAACGAACCACTCAAATTTTCCAGTCAAGGTAAATATCTGGGAACGATCCTAGATAGCAAACTCAGTTGGAAACCAAACATCCAAGACCGCATAAGGAAGGCTACGATTGCCATTTACACCTGTAAAAAGGCCTTAGGCTCCAGATGGGGTCTACAGCCTAAGATAACTCACTGGCTGTACACGGCGGTCGTTAGACCTATCCTCACTTACGGTATCATAGCATGGTGGCCTGCAATATCGAAGCAATGCCACGCAAGCGCCCTGGAACGCGTCCAGAGGGCAGCCTGCATATGCATCACAGGAGCCTTAAGATCCACACCAACGGCAGCCTTAACGACTTTTCTAAACCTCCTCCCCATTGATATCTATGGGAAGATGGCGGCCACTAAGGCGGCCCTGAGATTAAGAGAATCCAATTCGTGCCAAAGTTCACACTTTGGGCACAGCAGCATCCTAACTGCCCACAAGATCCCCAACAATACGGATTATCTAATCCCAACACTAGATTTCAGTAATAAATACAAGACGGCCATCCCAGACCGAGCCAGCTGGGAAGAAGGTCGCATTGTAAACAATGACGCCATTGAAATATACACCGACGGGTCAAAGACAGCCGACGGCACAGGGGCGGGCGTGTTTTCAGACAACCCTGCGCTCAGTGTCGTACTACGACTGCCTGACCACTGCAGTGTATTTCAGGCAGAAGTCACGGCTATACGCGAAGCAGCACGCAGACTCTCTATGAGCCCGATAGATGGAAAAACTATCGTGATTTACATAGACAGTCAGGCAGCGATTAAAGCCTTAGAATCACCAACAATAAGATCCAAGTTGGTAAAACAATGCCGAGAATCTCTTAACGAGATCGCGGTCAGATGTAACACTTCACTGTGTTGGGTACCCGGTCACAGTGATATTCCAGGCAACTGCATGGCGGACGAGTTAGCCAGACGGGGTTCCGCACAAGAACTCTCTGACAACAGAGAGACACCGGCGGTACCCATTCAGACACTGAAACTCAAACTTCTAGACAACGCGTTAATAGAAGCAAATAACAGATGGAATAGCATCAGTACATGTGTGTCCTCAAAGCAAATTTGGACCAAATACGATGCGAAGAGAACATCCAAACTCCTCTCCATCAGCAGGAAAAATATCAGCTCTGTAAGCGGAGCAATCACCGGGCACTGCCTTCTAGGCAGACATGCCATCAGATTGGGTGCTCCCTCAAACGACTTCTGCAGAAGCTGTAGAGACGTCGAAGAGGAAGAAACCACCACTCATCTCCTGTGCAACTGCCCCGCACTAGCCAATTCAAGGAAACAAATCCTCGGCAACTATTTCCTCGATGATCTAAATGATCTCAGTGAGGCAGATATTGGCTGTATCAGCAAATTCGTCACTAGGTCCAAATGGTTAAACTGAGCTAGAGGACGGATTGGACGATGACTTGAGCCTCTCCCACTCCCCTCCCGCAGACCACCCCAAACCTAACAGAACAGAGTTGAGGTTAGATTGTAACAGTCACCACACTCTGTTTCTCTCCCATGCCTCAAAACCTGCACCACAAATCCCCGAACTCAGTCATCATAATTCCAAATCGACTATCAAGGCCGCCCCTCCCTGCTCCTTTCCGCGGAATGGTGTAACTTGAGGCTCGTACTGCAACAGTCGCCACAAGCCGCACGCCCGCGATGCGTGTAGCGGGGTTGGACTACCTTCAGTCACGCCCTCTGGCACAGTTTTGTAACCAGATGAGCTAGGGGACGGATTGGACGATGACTTGAGCCCCTCCCACTCCCCTCCCGCAGACCACCCCAAACCTATTCCCCTGCAAAGGAAAAGAGTTCTCACTGTAGGTAGATTGTATCAGTCACTTCAGTCAGAACTCCACTCCGAGGGCGAGACAGTAACCCGGCGAATCGACTGAACCGGTCTCCACCGGCCTTGCTGCCTCCCCGCTACGCAGACAAAACGGGAACAGAGTGGAGGTTAGATTGCAACAGTCACCACACTCTGTTTCTCTCCCATGCCTCAAAACCTGCACCACAAATCCCCGAACTCAGTCATCATAATTCCAAATCGACTATCAAGGCCGCCCCTCCCTGCTCCTTTCCGCGGAATGGTGTAACTTGAGGCTCGTACTGCAACAGTCGCCACAAGCCGCACGCCCGCGATGCGTGTAGCGGGGTTGGACTATCTTCAGTCACGCCCTCTGTCACAGTTTGGTAACCAACTAAACCTCTGCACTAGACACCCAACACATCGCAACCCATGCGAAACACAGCCGGGCTGCACACCCTGACCCCTTCAGGAGTATCTTCCCCCTAAGACCACTACCTCACAGGAGGCAATCACAGAGAACCAAGTAGGCCGAGCGACGACCGGCAGAACACCCCCCCCCCCCCCCCCTTTCTGTGGTATCACAACGGGCCGAAACTGCGGCCTAAGTGTGCCTGGGCTCACGCCCTCGCAGCCACCTTACCTAACCTAACCTAACCTAACCTGTTCTCCGTCAACAAAACTGTTCTTATTCACTTTTCTTATCAGTCTTCCTTGTTGCTGGACTTATTCTTAGTGAGTCATAGGAATAAAGTTCTCCTATATGATCAGTTATAGGCACCGCCTTTCTCCAGACATGATTTAATCTATCTAACTTTTGACTTTGGTATCGTTTCTGCTGCCGGAACTATTGAATTCAAAGATTTCAAGAATGTAAACTATTCATTGCTAGATGTTTTAATTGGGACACAATTCACTCTCTGCCGTCTCCTAATGAAAAGGTGGAGTTCCTTAACGTAAACATTGGGCACCTTTATAATAGTCCTGTCAAAACTAAAACCATCTTACCATCCAGTGTGCCTTGGCTCTCCAACCATATCCGCAGACTCAGGCGACAGCGCAATATTGCATACTATCGTTGGAAGCGTTTTCGCCTGGAGGAGCACAGACATTTTTATTGTTCACTTCGTAATAAAGTAGTCGTTGAGATACGGCAAACCAAATCACTTTTTTATTCCAATCGATTGAGTGCATCTGTGGGTAGTCGAATTCTGTGGCTAAATCTTCGTGACATTGGCGTTGGAAAACGCATGGAGTAAGTCCTGATGAACTTAACCATTAGTTAACCACAGAACCATGGTTATAGTACTCAAGCCCCGCAATATAATGTCAACCCTTCTTCCTCTGCCCGAGATCTAGCTTCCGTTTTACAGCAGTTAGTTGTAATGATGTGGTTGAAAGTTTACTTTGTATCAAATCGAATGCGATTGGACTCGATGAAGTACATCCGTCGTTTTAAAAAATAATTCTACCCGTTGTTGTGCCGTATATTACGCATATTTTCAACTCTGTGGTAACCTCATGCATCTTTTCTGTGCAATGGAAATCAACCAAAGTTGTTCCTGTTCAGAAAACACCCAAGAGTGACGAATTCAGACCGATCTTTATCCTGCCATTTATGTCTAAAGTGTTTCAAAAGATATTGCAAAAACAATTAAGTCAACACCTTGCTTCCAATAATATATTGCCTGCAAAACAATCTAGTTTTCGACAGATACAAAGTTGCACCACTGCCGTTATAGGGGTATCCGATGATATTCGAATGGCACTTGTTGAAAATAAAGTGTAATTTCTTGTGCTGTTAGACTTTTCGAAGGCGTTTGATACTATTGCCCACTTTACCTTGTGCCTCAAACTGTCGCAGATATACAATTTCTCCCCGTGTGCTATAAAGCTAATATCTTCCTATTTGACAGACAGAGTGCAAGCTGTGGAAATAAACCACGTGCTATCGGACTTTCGTCCTATAGTCAGCGGCGTGCAACAGGGTTCAATAGTGGGGCCATTACTTTTTCCTTATATGTCATCGAACCTCCTACTCTCATTATATATATGTACGCCGATGATGTTCAGCTCGTACTGAGCTGTCCCTTGGGCTTAATTGAGCATGCCACTATCTATATAAATGAAGATCTGGACTTAATTGTGCAATGGTCACAAAGTAATGGTCTGTTCCTTAATCCTAATAAGTGCAAGTGCATTGTATGCTCAAGAAGGCCTCTAGACCTGTCATCCTTTCCTTCCATTAACTTTAGTCATGCTCCTGTAGAGTATGTTGAATCGGTAAAAAGCCTCGGTATGATCTTTAGTCGTAATCTTTCCTGGGATAAGCACATTCAACAGGCAGTAGGAAAGACCTATGGAGTCCTTCGAACATTATGGTTCTCCCACTCTTTCACTCCGTTCGAGACACGTACCTTACTCGCAAAAACATTGGTCGTGCCTCTACTCACTTACGGTTGCGAAATCTTTGCCAACTGCAGTTTTGAGTCTAACAGGAAACTAAACGTTGATTTTAATAGCATTGTACGTTATGTCTTTGGATTGCGCAGATTTGATAGTGTCTCTGCCTATTCAAAACGTTTATACAATACGACCTTTGATAAACTTCTCCAGTATCGTAAACTTATTCGTTTTTCGGATAATTTCAATTTTGTATATACGCTACTCGAATATGGAACTCTTTGCCTCAATGTATAAGAAGATTGGATAACACCGCTAGATTAAAAAAAGAATTAAATACCTATTTTTCCCGCTCTTCTTAGTTACTCCTAATTTCTTTACTTATTTTTTGTAAATTTAGTTTTCCTTTTTCCTCTTTTTTCGTCTATCAATATACTCATATGTAGCATATATTTATTTTCTCGTTTTTATGCTTATCACCAGGGAACGGATTTTGTTGGCCTTGCCTTTTTTGCCTTTTTTTTACCCATATTGCCTTTTTTTTGCCTTTTTTGGCCATATTTAGTAAGTTTATATGCACTTTCTTCTTAACTATAAAATTTAAAAAAAAATTGCCGAAACACCACCGAACTAGTTACTGTACTAGTTACTAATCTCGCCAATAGAGTACTCTGATGCGACTAAAATGTCGCATTTTGTTTACGTGTCGAAGCAAAATTTTTACAAAATATCTATATCTACATTCTACTAGTGTTTTGTGTCGTTTGTGCAATTTCCAGTATTTTATTTCTCTGGTATATGTTGCAGCTGTGTAAATAGGTCTGACAAAAACCGTTAGACATGTGTGAGGTATTTTCTCGTAAGTGCGAACACTGTCATCTAGGTTTATTACATATTCGTCGCAGACTGGTTCGAATAAGCTAAATGGCGCTGACTTTAAAATACCTTTAAATGTTGCAGTCGATGACGTGACATCTTTTAATTGGGCTCCACTCTTATCTGCCCATGTGGAGAGGTCCTTCAGCTCTTTCAAAGCTCTCCTGAGGACAATCGCAGGCTTTGTTGGCAGACAATTTTAAAATGTATATGGTTGTACGTACACAGTGCTATTATAATGCTTAAAAAAAAGCTTCCTTTTTAATAAAAGGCATTTATGCCTTTTTCACAGTTTGGTTTTGCCTTTTTTGGATTGTTTAGGTCAACAAAATCCGTTCCCTGCTTATCACTTATTTATAAGATATTGTATCTTACTGTGTAAGCAATTTATGAAATAAAATAAATAAAAAAATAATCTGAGAAAACCCAAATGAAATATGAAAGAAGGATATATTATGTTTCTGTTATAAAAAAAAATTGGGATTAAGTGGATAAATTCAATATTTATGCTGCTTTCTCAATAAGGTCTGCAATTGGTCCTTTTTTCTTTTCACTTGATTATGACCAGTAACTTAATCTACCTGTTATCATATTTCAAATCAAAAACAAAGGCATTAAGAGTACCAAGGACCTTAGTTCAAAACATAATTTCATAGAAAGAACAACTATGGGTAAAAAAAATGTCATTAACTAATGAGGAAATAGGCCAAATTCGACTTACCAGGAACAAGGCAAATCTATGAGTTTTATAGCTGGTTAGATTGGAAGAGGACCAACTGTTGTTCAAAGTTATCTAAAGGACCCTGATTAGGTTAGGTTAGGTTAGGTTTATGTGGCTGTCGGCAGAAGCCGACACACTTAGACCAATTTAGGTCCATTGTGATACCACGTATATTATCTACCTCAACTCTGTAGATGGGACTGGCCAACGACACGCGGTTGTTCTCAAACGGTCCCCCATCTACGTACTAACCGCGCCGAACGTCGTTTAATTACGGTGATCTGACGAGAACCGATGAACTCGACGTGGTATGGTCGTTGGTTGAAGGACCCTGAGAACTATGGAAAAAAACTGGAAAGGAAGGGAAAGCAAAGCAACAACAAGTCAGGATCGACGGGTGATACTGAGAGTTGCTTCTAATTCAAGCTTTTGCGTAAGAAAAATCAAGGCAAAAACTTAAGTTGAAGCTAGTAGATCAACTTTTCATCACCTGATACAGCAGGCCAACCATATTAGACACCAAACAATGAAAAATTGTACTGACAGTATTCTACCACACTTCACCTTGTATCACTAGCTTGAGACATCAAACGCTACGTAGACTTTGAAATAATTGTCAAGACGCTGCCAAGTAGCCCTGCTGCAAGGTAAATACTTACTCCCTTCTTACTCTGTTCTATTCGGTAGTAGAATTTCTTGTAATTTTGTAATTGTAATTTGTAATTTTGAACACAGAAGACATCCACTCGTATTCGAAGCATCATCTATTTAAGCTACTCGTACTAGCTGGGACCATTCATACTTCCAACGTTCCAGCATGCGAAGCAATAGTAGTGTCTTTCTAATACTTATATTATATGTTATGCAATTTTCAGGAATCAGATGAAGATAAAGGTATTTATAGGATTATCCCATTAAATTTTTCTTTCGAAAGAACCCAGTATTAGCCCTCCTTAACTGCTTATCGTTCAGAACTCGACGCCATTAAACAGAACTAGCAGTATCAGTGTTTCGACAAGCTTAAAGCTTCTAGCCCGCAATAGCAGGGTTAGAAGCGGTGTACCTGACTCCTTGATCGCGAGGTAATTATATTAAAAACCTCAAAAATGACAGTTTTGACACACAAATCTAGCCAACAAAAGCCAATGTCAATAGACCAAACAAATTAAAGCACATTAATCAGCTTTAAAAAGTGCCTTTACTTTACTTTCCACAAAGGGCTAACATTTCATAACATAGGTTACTCTCAAAAATCCATGACCCTTTTAAATCCGAAAGCGGTTGGATCAATATTTGGAAACCACAATTTGCCTATATTAACTTTCAATAGCTTTATTGCATCGCCTTCCCTATCAAACTGCTAAGCTCCTCCTTAGCTCTATAGCACCTTGAAACAATATTCAAACGCACTCCATCAGTAATGATTAATGACCTGAAATTGGTTTTTACTCACGATCATATCCATCACTTTACTAACAATCGCCAGTTGTCTGCAACTGCAGTGCAACCTCTTTGCTTTATATCTTCTTACTGACCAAAATAATTTAATTTGTCTCCCATGCTCTCCTTGACCTTGACCTTGACCGCACTCTCAGGTCGTGCATAGTATTTTGTCATCTAAATCGTATTTTACAACTTAATGATGAACTGGAAGCGCACATCGACCGGGTATTATATGTGGAGAGCGATTCTTGTGATTTTCATCGCATTCTTTCGCCTCTGCACAGCGTTTACAAAAGGCGAGCTTTTATCACATATGTATATACGAGTAGTGTCATAATACTCTTTAAGAAGGCTAAAAAAAGTGACGAGACCCACTAGAGATCTCAAGTCACTTCTATTCAAGCAGATATCTAGATCTGCTAATTCGTCTTCACCTTCAACCAGCCTGAGGCGAATATTCGGTATGATGTAAACATTAAACCTCCGTTGTTTCACGCTCGTGAACTGCCGAGAATACCAAGCTATGATTCTGAGCCAATAAAAACTGATGAAGAGCAGTTTCTGGAAAGAGATTATAAGAATAACGAGTAAATATATCACAAGTGCAGCATCATAAATTGAGGACTTGAAGTTTGTTAGCCAGAACCAATTTGTTTGTTGTGACAAAGATTGCTGTCTGTTTTGACGGAAAATGATATTGTTCCAAAGCCGCTGTTTTGAAGGGGTGATAGCATCCTCCCTCTCGTCAAATGACAATTGAAATATTCACGCCATGATGAAGATGAGTCCGTATTGGTTCGTGCTTGTCGCTATTTATGTTGTTGTTTTTTCGTGACAACTGCCGACTTGTTTAAGTGTGTTTTCTAATCAAGAGATAATAAACATAATAGACAGTATACGAGCCAAATACTCAAGTGTGTAGTAATCAGTAAGATTTTTTAGTTGAATATTGTAATGAGTTACATTGAAAGCTTCTTAAAATGGGAAATGGTGCACTGAACGGTATTGCTATGTCTGATATGGTTCAAAAGCTTGACTATGAACTAATCGTAACAAAGTTTTGCCAACAAGATGCATCCTATTTGCAACTTTAACATTCCGGAACCTCCCTAAAGTCGAGTGCGATCCAAAATACTTTTTGTTAAAATTAATTTAAAGTGTTAGTGGTTATTTTATCTTGCTCAAGTTCTTGACTCAAATGATAACGGCTTAATGTTTCTATCGATAAAATTTGATAAAATTCATTAGTTGGTCTCGGTACCGTCATGTTCAAAGAAGATGTCCTACGAACCCCGCCAAAAAATCAATAACAATCAACTTTCCTATACAATCGCAAGAAAGAGGCAGGCCTTAAAACTCTTGGATCACACAAATGTAACAACACCAGCATTTGATTGGTCTCGGTGTTAAAGTGATTCAAAATCGGTGGGCCTACCGATACGCGAGTCATACAGAATCCCGAAAACACAATATCGCGAAAATACGAAAATGAAACTGAAAATTGTATTGTAAGACAAAAAAAAAACACAGGAAAATTTACTAAATATATGGTCGGGCGCAGTGGCACAATGGTTTTATCATGAGAAGCTTCTCAAATTTGCCGGATGCCTAATATATATATACGAGTATATGGTATTAAACAAATTGACACAGGAGCCTGCCAGAAAACTAACACCTACCCTCAGCTTAACCAATCGGAGAAAAGGATTTAATCCCTTTAACCCAAGAAGGCCACTCAAACACTGTTTGAATCGACAAAGTAACCCATTTCCGGTGGGAAAAATTTAGGTATTTTTTGTTTTTAATCCATTCGAGGCTTAAAATTTGGGTTTTTTTTCTTTCGTTTGACATAATTAATACCACCAAATTCTAAAATGAAAGGTCTTGTCAAGACGGGATTTTGTGGCAGGGGCTTTTTTAGTAAAGGATTATAACATATGGGATTATTGAACAGGGTATTTTGAAATACGGGGCAATATTCAATACAAATTCAAACATTCTAGGTAATTTCCGATACTCGTACATATAAAAATGAAATGCTGTCCTTTGCTAACCGCATCACTTGATAACGGCTGCGCCGATGTGGCTCTTTATTTGTAAAATGTTTGTAAAAGTCCAAGTAAGGTTTTAAGTTTTAACCTATAAAGCATTTTGTTTGGGAATTTTGTATGAAGAATGATTAGAATTATGTATATAGCAATGGTTTAGATAGCGTTGCGAAATAATATTATCAAACGCTCTGACATTTTGTTTGTTTATTACTCATCGTGTTTTCTCTGCGTTTGCATCTTTTTCGCGAATCAAAAATCGGAAAATAGTTTTTCTCGCCACGAATCAATTATTTCGATAATAACAATTGGTGTATTACACTATTTTTATTTTATTTTTATTTTTTTATTTTTATTTATTTAGTGATTTACCTATACACACTATCAGTTCTGTGTCGCGGAGTGCTTAAGGCTAGCCACTATCTCGGTTACTTACTTACTTTATTTAGCTTGCTCCCGACCCGTGATTAGACTCTGCCTGAGACACTGCAGCCTTCCATCATCTGCGACCCCGGGCATGCTGCTTCCAGTTCTCCCGACCAAGCGCTCTGGCATCCGCGATGGCTTGGTCCTTAAAACGGAGGATTGGTCTTTCTTGCCTTCTAGAACCTGGGGGCTGGGAGTCGATGATTCTCTTGGCTGGAGCATTATTGTCCATTCGCTCAATGTGGCCGAGCCAATGTAGTCCACGTGATTTAGCTTCTTGGTACAGTTCAAAGAGATCGCGGTTGTATCTTCTCCTTCATTCGCCCTCCTCGCACTCAGGTCCAAACATCCGACGAAGTATTTTTCTTTCAAAAGAACAAAATATTAGCTCCCCTTTGCTACTTATCGTCCAGCATTTGGCACCTTAAAGCAGGACTGGCATCAGGATTAAGGTTCGATAGACCATGCATTTTGTCCTTCGAGTGAGGAGTTTTGAACCTGGATGAATTTCTTTAACTACCTTGAAGTTAAGCAACTATCACGAGGAGAAATTTGACGGCCCAAAAAGTGCTCTCACAGGCTTATCATGTAGTGGAGATGTTAGTTAGGACATACACGTTACACGTAGTAAATATATAGAACAATAAATATAATAATAATAATGTTCCTATACAATACTAACACTGAAAAAAATCAGGAAAATAATTTAAGACGCTAATGGCCAGTTTCACAGTGAAGGTTTAAACTTGAGTTTAACTGAACCTTAAACTGAGTTCAAATTTTTGGTTTAACACGTCCGGTTTCACAGTGAAATCTGAACTTCAGTTCAGTTGAACTTCGTTTAACTTGATTTTATGAATCGAAGCTGGCAGGATTTTTCGTTCTTATTACGTAATGTGACGTTATGTTTTTTATACCCTATTCTAAGGTTATATTAATTTTGACGCATAGTTTGTAACATACCTTAATATTGCCCGTAGACCCCTAAAAGTTACTATATTTATGATCAGCATCGATAGTAATGTCGATCTAGCCATGTCCGTCCGTCCGTCCGTCCGTCGGCAAAAATTAGGCCTTTAAACTGGGCCTAGAGAGCTGAAATTTTAACCATATACTCTCTAGGGTCCCGAAATAATCAAGTTTACGAATTTTTGAAATCCGCCCAAAGACACGCCAACAAACTCAAAAAAAACAAAAGCTAGAAAGCTGAAATTTTTTATATATGATTTATGACTCCTAAAACTGCTCGGGATATAAAATTTTCAAAATCCGCCAACTGACACGCCCACAAAAAAATAAAACAAGTTTATTGAAAAACCAAAATTTGAGCTAGGGAGCTGAAATTTATAATATACAGTGTACTCTCTCCTAACGGACACCCCTCATAAGCGGACACCTCCCATAACCGGACAAATTTCAAAGAACGGAATAATCTACACAATTTTTAATGTAAATAATTCTCTCTTAAGCGGACTCTTTTATAACCGGACGCAGACACCAGTTTTCATAGCCGCAATAGAATTTCACTCTCTCTTAAACGGACAAAACGCATTTGGCACACTTCGTTGTCTTTTATTTTGTTTGCTATTTTTCCTTTTCTTTGCGCTTTGCCCTTGATACCCAGCAAAAAATTTAAAAAAACGGCAAAGAATGTAAGTTAAGTATAGTAGTCTGCGGCGGGCGCCTGTCGACTATTCGACTAAAATTCTCGTGGCGTATTCTCGTAAGTGTATGCATAATTGGAAGCATAAATACATAGTTTCAAGTGGTGCAGGGGATTAACTTCACATGGGCAATAACTTCACCTCGAGTGGGCAATAATTTCACTTTTTTTTGTGAAGTTATTGCCCACTCATGGTGAGCAATAACTTCACCGTAAATTTAGCATAAATGTCTTGTTCCTTTTTTCAAGGTTGTCAATGAAATATTTTTTCTCATAACCGGACACCTCTAATAAGCGGACAAATTTCTTGGTACCGTCAGTGTCCGTTTATGAGAGAGTTCACTGTATACCCTCTAGGGGCCCTTTAAGCTCATGTGTAAATATTTTCAAACTCTGCCTACTGACACGCCCACAATTTAAAAAAACTTTTTTTTGAAAATCCAAAGTTTGAGCTAGGGAGCTGAAATTTATAATATATACTCTCTAGGGCTCCTCTATGCTCATGTGTTAATTTTTTTTTAAATCCGCTTACTGGCACGCCCACAATTAAATAAAATAATTTTATTGAAAAACCAAATTTTTTTTTTACAAAAGCTTAGTTTTTGTTTGATAAAATCTTTTAAATGTTATATAACAGAATATGTACAGCGTTCTTAATAATTCAACCATACTTAGACTTTTGTCACGCCCACTTATGAGGGATAGGAATAAGAATAGGGTATCCAACAGTTCGCCTAAGCGGACTGTAGCCCGCCCCTATGTTTTTTAAAATTCTTCTGTAACCGTTTCTATTTGTAGGTCACGATGTAAATTGCTTTTTCATATATACCAAAGGGAGTTTATTATTCCACGAAGAATTTTGTTTCGGAATGTTTGAATGGTTTCAGAATTTGTATTCTTTGTACATTCCCATAGTTGGATGCCATACGCCTAAACAGGTGTCATTACTTGCTTGCATAACATCATTTTGTTCTGAATAGAAAGGTCGGAGTTCTTTCCCAGTAGGCCTAGGCAGTACATTTTTCTATATTTCAAGTTTAGTTCTTCTCTTTTCTTCTTGATGTACTCTATCCATTTTAGCTTTGCATCCAAAGTCATTCCAAGGTATTTGGGAATCTTTGTGTAAGGTACAGCTAATTAATTCTGAAAATGATTTATTAATAGGAGTTTGATTTAAGTAGTGAACAAACCATTAGTTAGGTCTAACAACAACAAAAACTAGTTAAATATTCATTTTATGTAAATAGGGATGTTTGCGTATAAACATACACAGGAGCCTCCCCTTTTTTTATATATTATTTTGTCACTGCTTTCAGTGTGGCTTCTACTCTTAAATTGTTGCAAATTTACTCTTCCGGAAAGTTACTCGTATCTCTCGCAATTCGATTCAAAAGGTATACAAAGTTTACCTTCTGTATATACCTACAGATGTCCTGGCAGTTAACAAGTTCACTGTCAGATGCTGGGGCATTAGCTGCCTGCCTAGTAGGACGACAAAATGATGTATTTCTAGGCATTATCCCATTTAATTTTGTAGGCCATCTTCCTGGCAACAATGTTGCATGAGGGGCTAAGCCCTGCGGATGAAAGGGGAAAATCCTTTTAATCATGGGACCACTCAAGATACGGAAATAGGAATTAAGTTTTTTTTCTGGATTTTGGACCCAATCCCAATACTAGTATAGATCTCTAAAGAATACATCATCCCTGATTCACTACAAGTAACTGAAAACAATTTTGCAAAAGCTATTCAATAAAAAAAAAATATTTAAATTTGCTGATCAAATCAATAGTAAATAAAATCTTACAAATATCCCCAAGCAAAGGAGATTGGAATTTTAGGGTTTCATAATTGTTTTCTTTTAAAAGTCAATTTTGGAGGAACTATAAAATTGTATGGATGTTTAGTTAAAGCAAAAGGTGGATATGATATGAACATGGGGTAGATGCACTAGTATCCGGACGGCGCCTTGTGCACGTTAACGACTGCCAGGCGCTCGAGTGCTCAGAATCCTAATTATAGTTAGAATACGTTAAGTAGTTTAAGTAAGTAGAATAGGTAGTTTGTAATTTGTTTTATATAAAAATATAAAATCTCAATAATGATACCGAGCTTTATTAAATTTTCTCGAGGAATACGAGTACATATGTAAGATTAGTTCGTAAAATAGTTTTTAGGGCGAAGGGCAATAATTATAAGGTGATAGTTAAGCTTAGAGCGTCCGCATAAGGACCAATAAATAAGAATAAGTATCCTGTTAATTTTAAGTTAGATTTAATCATTTTTGTCTAGTATGTAAGTAGATATTTAACAATGAATAAAAAAATGAATTTCAAAGTTAAAAAAAGTGTATTCGCTTACCGAATGGAAGGTCGTGCGTTCGAATTCCGGCCAAGTCCATTATTTTATATCGAATACATGAAATCGTAATCTCCCTAAGCAACTTAGACACCACCCGTGGAGAAAAACCCTACAACTGCACCCAAACACTTCTTTCCTATCTCTCAATTCCTTCTAATAGTAAGTAGCACCGAAAAGCATGCAATGAAATACGATATTGCCAGGTGCTGCTTGCTGTTAAACACAAACAACTGTAATAAGAAAAAAAAAACCTACACCTACCTACAGCTTAGTGTTAATAAAAATTGTAACATTATTAATCTTTTTATTTGTAAAGTTTGTATGAGTTCATTTTGTCTCATTTAGTTTGACGCGCCATTGTTGCGTCCAGACTCTCAATTTGCCGACTGCATTTTACAGTTTTTCTGTTGCCTTCGCAATGCATTTATCAGACACTAATATCGCTTTACCATCTACAATTGTGCCCATAATAGCATTGTTGCCACTGGAATATCCCTTGCATACAGATACAGGGTTGGACCTACGACACTTCCTTGTGGTACGCCAGCTTCGATTTTCATAAGAATTATTTCCCATATATGTATATGTAATTATGTATAAACAAAAGTGTTTAAAAAAAAGTTTTGTTTTAACTTTGCTTTATTCTTACTTAGGTACTTTTTGCAAAATTTAAAGCTCTGCTAATTTTTCTATCAGTATAATAATATTGACTCATAGTTTGCAACATACTTTAATATTAATCGTTATCCTAAAAGTTACTATATACGTGCCCGTCCGTCCGTTGGTTGTTAAATTTGAGCTAGAAAGCTTAAAATTGAGCCCAAAATGGTCAAGTGTAAACATTTTTAAAATCCGCCCACTGACCCACTATTTCAAAAAACAGTTTTATTGAAGAAATGAATGAAAAAAAAATCATTGTCTTCGCAAAGTATAAAGTTAAAGACGCTCTTGACAATTCCAATATACAAAGATTTTTGGCAAACACTTTTTATACCCTATTCTAAGGGTATATTAATTTTGACGCATAGTTTGTAACATACCTTAATATTGCCCGTAGACCCCTAAAAGTTACTATATTTATGATCAGCATCGATAGTAATGTCGATCTAGCCATGTCCGTCCGTCCGTCCGTCCGTCTGTTGCCAAAAATTAGGCCTTTAAACTGGGCCTAGAGAGCTGAAATTTTAACCATATACTCTCTAGGGTCCCGAAATAGTCAAGTTTACGAATTTTCAAAATCCGCTCACAATTAAATAAAACAATTTTTTTGAAAAACCAAAATTTGAGCTAGGGAGCTGAAATAATATATACTCTCTAGGGGCCCTTTAAACTCATGTGTAAATATTTTCAAAATCCGCCCACTGATACGCCCACAATTTAAAATCAACTTTTTTTACAAATCCAAAGTTTGAGCTAGGGAGCTGAAATTTATAATATATACTCTCTAGGGGCCCTTTATGCTCATCTGTTATTTTTTTTTAAATCCGCCTACTGACACGCCCACAATTAAATAAAACAATTTTATTGAAAAACCACAGTTTTTTTTCGATAAAATCCTTTAAATGTTATATAACAAAATATGTAAAGCGTTCTTAACAATTCAATCATACTTAGACTTTTGTCACGCCCACTTATGAGGGATAGAAATAAGAATAAGGTATCCAACAGTTCGGTCAAGCGGACTGTAGCCCGTCCCTATGTTTAAGGGCTTGTTTTTTTTACCGAAAAATTGATTTTCGATAAAATTCTTTAAAACACATAAAAATACTGTTACGGAGCAGTGCACTGGCCCTGTAGATAAACAAAAATTTATTAGCACAGCTGATTAATTTCCACTGACCCACAATTGTAACTTTCCCCTCATTGTCCAGATTCCGTCCATCATCCTTTACACTTCAGTACCTGCAAAGAAAAAGAGACAAATTAAAGAAAAAAGAATGTAAACAAATAACTTCACAAGAGACACGAAGCGTACAATAGGCGTTTTTCTTGTTTAGCCCCGAGCAGGGAACAGAGCGGGGCCCGAGCGATCAGAGCTCGCTCCGAGCTGAACGTAACCTGAGCGCTCCGAGCTAATTAAGAAACAGAATTGAACACTGAACTGTCATTAGATAATTTTTTTTCTATTAATTTTCAAAATAGTCAGGATTGCTTCTGAAATTGGTGTTTGTCAAGGATCGTTCCATTTAAATTATAATTTCTAGTAAATAAACTATGGAAAAAGCACAAATAATGAATGAAGTCAGCCGCGCTCAGCTTTTCGCTCTATGTGCTCGGTCGTTTTTAATCGAGCTCAGAGATAAAAAAAGAAATACAAATTTTGTGCTCAGAGCGCTCCGAGCTAAAAAAAGTAACACAGTTCTTTTTTTGACAGCTCAATGCCCCGCTCGGAGCTAAAAAAGAAAAACGCCTAATATGTATTCCGGCAGACAAACCTCAGTTAAGCGTAGATCAAACTTACATTGTCCAATTCCTAGATCCTTTCCCTATGAATAATAATAATATTAATTCTAAAATCAAAAATAAAACTAACAAAAACTCCATACTTACAATCCTCTCCAATCGTCCGACAGCCACGGTGTTTTGACAGTTTGTGTTTTTTTTTGTTACGAGTTTGTCTGCGCTTTCTCCTTTCTTCCAATTGAGTTGAAAGGAAGTTTATTTTATTTGTGAGTTCTGCCCTTGAATTTTTGATAGTGCGCGTTTCAGAGGCCATACTGGCCATCCTCCTATCACCGTCTCTTCTTGTGCTGGTACCAGGACAACGGGGGACCGTACACATATACCGCGAGTGCTTTTAATTTTTTTTTATATATTTGAATTTTAGTTTTAAGATTTAAGTGCAGAATATTAGATCTAGTTTTTTAAGTTTTGAATTCTTTTGCGGTAGTTTTAAGTGTTTTTATATTTATTAAATTAAAAAAAGGCCTTTCATGGCATTGATTTTCTTTGTTTTCTTGTGCGTTTAAAAATACGCGGCTAAATTTTCGCATTTGGTGTGTGAACGGCTGTGAAGGCCGTCCTTCTATAGGTCGACAATGACATAACAATACATTTACGTAGAGGGTGTTTTTTATAGAGTTATAAAACTCCTGATAGGGATACCTGTCAAACCAGCTGACATACTAATAAAGTGCGTTCGACTTTTTTTCAGTATACTTTGGCAAATCACCATGGAAAGACTTAAACCAGAACAACGTTTACTAATCATGGAAATTTATTTCCAAAATTCGAGCTCTGTTTGCCAAACTTATAGATCACTTCGTCAAGTTTACGGTGCGCATAATCGTCCATCTGAGCAGCTAACGCAATACTATGGATGGATTCATGACCAGATTTACTCTTCGTGATAATATTCATCCAAATCGAGCCAGTATCGTGCGTACAGAAGCAGCCATCGTCACTGTAGACGTGAGAGTGAGAGAGCACCCGAATTTATCGATCCAACACCGTTCTCTCTTTGCCCGTCCACTACTTGGACAATTTTGAGGAAAGATCTTGACCTGCATCCATATAATATTCTACTGGTGCAAAATTTAAAGCCAGTGTTCTGTGAATGGGCTGAGAATCGGAAGTTGAACCAGATTTTTATCGTCAAATCATCCTCAGCGATGATGCTCATTTCTGGCTTCACGGGTTTGTAAACAAGCAGAATTGTCGTTTTTCGTGTGAGCATGAGTCCTCATGAGACTCTTGATACCCCATTACATCCCAAAAACTCACTGTTTGGTGTGGCTTTTTTTTTTTTTTTTTATAAAAAAAGGTGTGGCTTACATGCCGAAGGCGTCATCGGCCTATTTGCCTTTAAATCCAAAACCGGTGGCAACATTACCGTGAATGGCGAACGCTACAGGCAAATTATTCGTGATTTTTTTATTCGACATGCCATTGGAAATTATTTGTAGGAGAAATGGTTCCAACAAGATGGCGCAACATGCCATACAGCGAGTGCAAACAAGACTTTGTTGAGCCAAACGTTTGCTGACCGAATCATCTCAAGAAATGGACCTGTGAGTTGGCCACGTCGTTCGTGTGATTTGACACCTTTGGACTACTTTTTGTGGGGGTACGTCAAATTTCTGGTCTATGCTGAAGCCAAGGCGGAGTCGCGGAGGCCATATGCCAGAAATTATTTTAAAACATTAAATGCAATGAAATTTGTGAGCTAATAAAGCCAAAATTTGGTTATTTCATTAAATTTGTTGTGTTTTGTTTTTAAAAAAGTTGTATGCCTCTAAAATATGTAGACAATATCCTTTTTACAATTCACTCTACTAAAATGTTGGTACGCCCACTTCTTGGAGTATTGGAATAGTGTATCCAACAACAACTATTGAGGTCATCTTTTCGAGATTCCATCCTTCAACAAAAAGTTTATTTTAGCGAGCTTTTACTGTATATAATTTTTGGGGATTTTCGGATTTTCCGGATCTAGAATTTTTGGGATTCTGACAAAACCCTGCCGATAATGTTTAAGGTCAAACCGGCGAACCCCACACGCGGATCAGAAGGGGTGCAGGGAATTGGGAGATTTATGATCCCTTAAATCCAGATCATAACCTCGTCGTTAAAGAAGATGCAGAACAGTTACCCATTAATAGACCTATTTACTGCATACATACATACATATTCGGCCTTAACGACCCATACAGGGCCTAGAACCTAGCTTCTCCAACCACTTTCATGCGAAGTGGAGGGGACCTACAGTTTTACTCCGAATCCGAACGGCAAAATTGAGAAGCTTCTCATGACAATTTGATACTCTTGGATGTTTGTCAGACGTTCGCAAGAGATGCCAACTACACGCGGTCCCCCATCTAAGTTAACCACGCCCTACGTCGTTTAATTGCGGTGATCGAACGAGAACCGATTGATTCGACGTGGCAAGTTCGTTGGCGATCTACATATTTACTTACGTTCGCTATACTTTCCTTGATCAACGCCGCGCCGACGCAAAGCAAGTGGTTACACACTTTCAAAAACTAACAAGATTTTTGTATCTGTTAGGTTAAATTTTATTATGTACTTTATATCCCAGCCAATCAGGGTAATCCAGTATCGACTGTATTAACATTTAACTCACTTTTTGTTTTTCTGGAGCAATTGCCGCGGACCCAAAAAAAATTCTTGATGATCAACTTTCTATAAAAGGCGCAGTTGTAAAACATTTTACAAAAAAAGAATAATTCTTAGCCTAACAGAAATATATACTCGACATATGACAATAAATAAATAAAAACATTTATATAAAACCTGAACAGTCTTTCGACTAATTGACTACCAACAATAAAATAAGACACACAAGAATACAAGGCTTTGCCTTATTCTGGAGTTAACTAAACCTCAGGTGGCGGTCATTTATTTCACAACAAATCAGGGTATATACATAAGTCGTTTTTCCTTATTGAATTTATTACTTATGGTTATGACACATGTTTTTCTCAATCCCCTTTCTAAGGCTAACATTAAAATGAACTTGTTAATATCCTCGGTCAAATGAAAAAGACAACTTTGACTAGTATGAGCACAACCCCTAGTATATACATAGTTATAAAACAAATTACTGTTTCCCTCACTCTGATGCTAAAACGATTCACTCCCTCAGTTTGCATAATTTACAGAAAAAATAAAAACCTAAATTGTTTCTCGTTCGTAAACAATTCCAGAACCGCCCCAAAAAGTAATTTCCCTGCAATCAAATCTTAATCATGTACTACGCAGTTTTTGTTTTATCTTTATACGAGTAGCAATGCAAGGCGATTTGCATATAAAGGAAACCGTACTACAGTGCGCCTATAGTATTTGATTTTGTTCGTTAAAAAGTGATTGTTGGAAAATGTATCTACTGAAAAAGTTTTTAAAATTTGCGATATTTGCATTTCTTGTGGATTATACCTTTGCTGCGGTGAGTAATCATATCTTACGAGCGTCTGAACATACAAAGTATGTCACTGTCCCGAAATGGCTTCTTAATCCATATTCCGTTGGGGCATGGCAAAGTCCTATTATTCAGAGTACAAATACGACTTGGCATTCGCAGACGCGAATCGTCCAGAGGGAGCCGTTGTCGCCCGATATTTTTGAATTTTATTATTTTTATTTATTATCATAAGAATAAATCGGGATATTCATGCAACTTCGTTAAACCGTCGAAAATTTCATAAAGCCGTCAAAATTTGTATGGCCTTTGAAAGATCGTTTACCACTTCGTAAACTTTCCACGCTTAGGACGGTTTTACAATGCTGCATGAATGTCCTTTTTATTGTGCTGCACTAGCTGCAGAAGCTCCAACGTCGTAATAAATAGTCTAAAGAACTAGGATAATACAAAAATTGGGTTGCAAAAGATATCAATAGAAATACATTAGGCAAAATGTATATAACTAAATTGGCACTATGTAGAAAATTATGGATTTTTTTTTTATATTTTCGTGATGACATATAGTTTTGAGTACAAGGTAGATTGATTGTTCTTCTAAATCTAATTTCCTGATTGGCCTTTGCATTATCCTTCACCAGAATTCATCTTAAAGTGGTCAAAATAAGAAAACTGTTAAATAATACTCGTAAGATGGATACGTTTCTACAGTCGCGGGTGCATCTATGTCACTATAATGAACCTCGGCTAACGAAAACGTCCTTTGGAGGGATCACAGGTGAGGTACAAAAAGATAGTCGACTTCCCCATGCGGGAACAAAAATATGCATTTATTACATCTGCCATGGATTCTGGTACTTAAGTGAGGAATGTACCTGATATGGATGCCAATTTTCAGTCTTCTTACAAATGAGTTGGCAATTACATACCTCGATTAATATATTTCTCATTCAAAAGACAACCATTAAGTAAAATAAACACTTCTTTTTTTTTGTTAAGAATTTTCAAATATTTTGTATCTGCTGCAAGAAACAAAGAAAACGAGCCCAGCATGTACTCGTACTTTCACAACAGGTCACGTGATTCTATTCTACGTTTGTAAACTACATAGAAAACATATGTTTCTTTTTTCAATTAATGTCCTCCAAAAGAATCTAAACAATGTTGCTTCACTTCTTAAAAACAATTATTCATTACCTAATTGGCATTTTGTTAACCCTTGCAGGCCACTGAGGAACAAATGATGGCAGCTGGAAAACTAATGCGGGACGTTTGCTTGCCAAAGTTTTCTAAAGTCTCCACAGGTAAAATCCCCGCCACTACACTATTTAAAAAAAACTCAAAACGTGTATGCATTTTCAGAAGTCGCTAATAATATTCAAAGTGGAATTATTCCCGATGACAAAGATGTCAAGTGTTATATAAATTGTATCCTTGAAATGATGCAAACGGTGAGATACTACTATACAGTTCCCCTCTACAGTTACTTGAATAAAATATCTCATTCTTAATCAACAGATTAAGAAAGGCAAATTTCTTTACGAATCATCTCTAAAGCAAGTGGATCTTCTGATGCCGGATAGTTATAAAGAGGAGTACATTGCGGGACTGGGGCAATGCAAGGATGCTGGTGAGTGTGTTAAATAAGTGGCATTTGTCTTTTTTTTTTTAAATACTTCTTTTTTTTAGCCACCGGAATCAAGAACTATTGCGAAGCAGCATACACTTTGCTAAAATGCTTGAGTGAAGCGATTCCCCGATTTGTCTTTCCGTAGAAATTATAACAAAATATTCTAGGTTATGTCGACCACTATATAATACGAATTGGGAAATTAAAACAATTACAGTTAACAAATTACAGTTACTCGTAGTTAACCGAACCATTCAAACCGAATGGAACAGTTTTAAAAATAAATTGCATACCTTGTTTACGCGACTGCATTTAAAAGTACAATTTAAGGGGAAAAAGCACGGTGGCTAATTTAACGGATGAAAGGTTCAATTTATTATGAGGGAGGGTGCGTTGCACGCGATTTTTCATTTTCAATCTTTCATCATAGATAATTAAAGTGTGTCTATAACAGCTGAAGACGACTGGTAGTTTGTATCTATAATCGATTGTAAGTATTTGAGCTGAAAAAATGTGAAATGTGTAGGGGTTATTTTGTGACAACCCCGTTGGGAGCAGTGGTCTGTCATCCACGATAGATTGGTCTTTACAAAGTAGGTTAGGTGTCCTTGTCGTCTCGAACCTGATATGGGAGTCGAAAACCCTCCTCGCTGGACTCGACCTTACGAGTATGTAATCGACATGTTTTAATTTGTTGGACTATATCCTATACATCTCATGGTACATGTTTTAGTGATTTCAGTCAAATGAGAGCAGTATCAGCTATTATTTCCTGCTTATCATCCAACTCTCGGTATCATAAAGCTGAATTGGCAAATACACGGTTCGGTAGACCATATATTTCGGCTTTCGATTCAGGTGGAGATTTTAATTCATTTGTTTTGCCAAACCGATGTATTCACCGGCTTTCAAGGGTGCTTCTCCGTCGGATTTCCACTTAGGTGTCATTCGTAGAGTTGATGTTTACTCCGAGAAAGATGAACTCCTAAAATCCTACGAAGTTGTTACTGCAATACCAACAGTGTGGCCTGGGTGGCAGTCAGACGTTTGCTTGTTGATAGCATGTGTAAAGGCCGACGTGATCCTTCCTTACCTACCAGCAATACCAAAACCCAAAACGACAGTGAAAGATTGATTAAAGATGGTACCAACAAGGCAGCGATTTTGACATGCGGAAGATACCCCTTTGAATGCAAGGATACCGGGCAACTGCAGAACATCGCTAACCAAAGTAATAAGATTTAATTTCTTCAGCTGCTATGCGCCATAGAGCATGAGCACTGCATGACTTTAACCCATGGGTAGTCGAATGGAATAGCAACACAACCAATAGAGGAGGCAAGGCAGTACTGGAAATGTTTGCTAGTCTTGATCTAATACTTCTTCACCAAGGCAACAAGCCCACTTTCGACAACGGTAGAGCATGCTCCTCTATCGGCTTGACTTTCGGCAGCAGATGCTTAACAAGGAGCATGAAAAGGTTAGTCTCAGACCTATACACAAACAGCGACCATACCGTGATATCGTCTTTAAAACAAAAAAAAAAACACCGAATCAAAATCCATCTCCAAAGGTACAAAGGGTTGGTTGGAAAACAAAAGATGTTGACAACGACATGCTCGCTTATATGCTAAGCAACATGGACATAGCCACAATAACAAGCCAAATAAGTAACAAAATATCTATCCCGAGGACGCGCCTTGCTATGCCACTTAATTGGAAAGCAAACGGAAGAGCACCGGTTGGTGGAACACCGACATAGCCAACATGCGTACAGAATGTTTCAGGATGCGAAAATGCCATCAAAGAGCCAGAAAAAGAGTTATAGAAGAATAATAGGTACTGAGTTCCAGAATTCTAGAAGTTTAATAAAGTTCCAGAAGCTTATTAAATACAGTAAAAGCAAATCCTTCCAGGTGCTCAGGGATGAGCTACAAAACAACCCATGGGGAAGTACATACCAAATAGGCATGAACAAATTCAGGAAGGGGACGCGGCTGCACCGACCTGCCCGAACATTATGTTCGCAATGAAAGTAGTAGAGACTACACCACCAGCCACAAATGAGCAAAAAGACACCAGGAATGGACGAGATCCTACCCATGTATCATGCAGACACATGCCAGATAAAGCACACAAACGCAACACACCGACAGTCACAATCACGCTCATACACAAGCAAGCCACGGATTATGACGATATTAGGCGTTTTTCTTTTTTAGCCCCGAGCACAGAGCGGGGCACAGAGCGGGGCCCGAGCGATCAGAGCTCGCTCCGAGCTGAACGTAACCTGAGCGCTCCGAGCTAATTAAGAAACAGAATTGAGCACTGAACTGTCATTAGATAATTTTTTTTATTAATTTTCAAAATAGTCAGGTTTGCTTCTGAAACTGGTGTTTGTCGAGGATTGTTCCATTTAAATTATAATTTCTAGTAAATAAACTATGGAAAAAGCACAAATAATGAATGAAGTCAGCCGCGCTCAGCTTTTCGCTCGATGTGCACGGTCATTTTTAATCGAGCTCATCGAGCGAGCCCTGAGCTAGCTCAGAGATAAAAAAGAAATACAAATTTTGTGCTCAGAGCGCTCCGAGCTAAAAAAGTAACACAGTTCTTTTTTTGACAGCTCAGTGCCCCGCTCGGAGCTAAAAAAGAAAAACGACTATTGTCCTCATACCCTAGTCTAGAAGCTTGACGGGTTTATGGAAGATAGCACCTTCCGCGTTGACACCTGACTGCGCTGCGCACTATTTTTTTCAGAATAAAATTGAAGACAATCTAAATATCGAAATCCGATGCAAGTTTGGAACAGTTCGGAAGAGCTGCTTTAAAACCGCACATAACACCGCATGTGTTCAAGTGTGACGAGACACACCGATCAGCTTTAAAGTCACATGGATCAGCTTTAAAGTCTTTGATAAGGTGGTCATTCGTTGGTATTTTCCAGGATTTGACTCAGTGTGAAAATTGTATCTATTGTCGATCTGCCGGGCCGCTGGAAGACAATCTGGTACGTGCCTAATAATCTGCTGAGCAATGGCTTGCAACATTCACACATTACGTTGAGGATCGTCAGGGCCGGCTCCAGCCAAACAAGCGCCCTGTGCAAGATTTATAGAAAGCGCCCTTTAATTTGCACACATCCATAAGTCGTTTCCCCATCACCCAGGAGGTAGACATTCAATGCGTTTTTTTTTATTGACGTAACCCCGGTAGGCCTAATCCTCAATTAAAAACAAATATGTAAAAGAATTGCAATTTTGTTTGGGTTGTTTTCTACTCATCTCTTCCACCCACCGCCGCCTCTCAAAATAAATTGCCCGCTCTTATATTTATTTTAGAAAGATGGAAGAGAAATAAATTAAACCCACATAAGTCATAAATTTCCTATGTGCAGGATTTCAAGCTCGCACACACCGTTTGCGAGTGTCAGATAAAAACCCGACATCAGAATCGGATGCATAAGTCGAAGATCGTACTATATTTTCATAACAAATTTACTCGTTCTCTTTCTAAGAGAAATTTGTTACTTTTTTCGTAGCTGAGATATGAGAAATCCCATACATTTAATTTCAATTTTTCAATTTATTAACATATTTAGTTTTGAGTTGTACAATAAGACACGGTCTTTTATAGTACGAGTACAAACGGTAATTGCATCAATGTAAATTGTATAAATATTAATAAATAAGGCAAAATTCCTATCCCACGAAAATATCATCATTGATTGACTCACAAAAATTAAAACTCTGGACAACTCTTCGACTCACAAAAAAGAATATTCTGAAGGTGGGATATTTCAACCGTGAATATTATAAAAAAGACGATAAACTACAGTAATTATTACAAATTTTTGCAGTTGAATTTTTTTTAATTTGGCGTGTCAACATTTTTTAAACATTTTTTTAAACATTAGCATTTTGGGCCCAAAACACCATATATTAAAAATTTCAGCTTTCTATCTAAAAAAAAATTGGTAGATAAATTTTGTTTTTTGAGATTGTGGGCGTGTCTGTGGGCGAATTTTAAAAAATTCTTAAATTTGATAATTTCGAGCACTTAGAAAGCAAAGGGTCTTTCATTAAGGACTTGACAACTTCTTTTTTGAATAAAATGCAAACTACTTGAGATAACTCGAAAAAAAAGTATTTGCTTGAATTACTATCAAAACATTTATGAATGGAATTCGTTGAAACAAATTTTGGATGAATCGGTTGCACATTTCGACCTGAGCTCTGAGCTCCTCTAACGCATATTTTGCTTATTGACGAAGCCGTTTAACCAAAAATGCGCCTCATCGCTGAAGATGATTTTGCGATGAAATTCTTCATTTTCTTCCATCACGTCCAGAGCCCAATGTAAGTCGCTTCATATGATCAAGTGGCTTTAGTTCTTGAGTCGGCTTGATCTTGTTAAGGTGTAGGCCAAGATCCTTATGAAAAATTCGCCATAATGTGGTCTGGGAGAGGTCCAATTCTTGAGAACGCCGTGAATTGACGTTTGCGACGGACGCCTCTACGGCAGCAATATTCTCCACACTTCGGGCAAAACGTCGTCTCACTGGCACGGCAACATCAAGCAGCGAATATTCTGACTCAAATTTGTTCACTAGACTATGAATTGCTTGTCTACTGGGACGAGAATTACGGCCGAAAATTGGCGTTAACGCTTTTAAAGTTGCGACCACCGACTCGGAATGTCGGTAGTAAGTTTTAATTATTTGTAAACGTGATGAAAATGTTGATTTTACTGAATTTGTTGACATGGACAGTTCGGTAATGGGTTTAAGGGTGCGTTCACACTGAAAGTATGCACTCGCTAATGAAAGACCATTTATATGGTTAAAATTTCAGCTGTCTGGCTTCAGTAAAAGCCTAATTTTTCCCGACGGACGGACATGGCTATATCGACATCACTATCGATGCTGATCAAGAATGTCGTAACTTTTAGGTGTTTACGGGCAATATTAAGGTATGTCACAAACTATGAGTCAAAATGAATATACTCTTAGAAAGGAAATAAAAGGGAGAAAGTGGACAGAAACGGACTCAAATCAAGTCACTCAATGCATAGTTAAGTTATTTTATGCAAACCAAATCTGATTTAAAAAAAAACCCGCGCAACTAAGTTTTGAAAGTAGCTGTCATTTGAAATGTCATTGAAATGAAATTCCGAAATTTCGTCGCGAAGTCTTGAATTTCGGGTCTGTGTAACAAGCATAACCTCGAAATTCTTAAACACGATTTTCTTCTTTCCTTTTGTAAAGAGTTCTTCCCAGATTATGGAATGGCCTTGAAGGTATCATACAATTTACAAAACCCTCTCATTAAACATGACTAAAGAGTGTGTTTGGAAATTCAAATTCTTCCACTTTCATTAAATTTGATTTTGAGGAAATGGCATTAATTGAAAAATGGGCGCCAGTCAGTGTTCAGTCATCAAGCAAAATCAATTAAATTTAGTTCTTAACATCGAATCTGAAATGCTACATTGTTGCCTAACCACAACTTCATATATATGTACTTACATATATAATACAAAGGCAACCTAATCAACACACTTCCACAGCTACGCAATTAATTAGTCCCGTCCACAAAGATTTAAGATACCTACACTTAATAAGCATTATTCTCACTTGTTTCTAATTCGATTATTGGCAACTTAAAAAGCCCGATCTCTGATGACGGGCAAATTTTAACAAGAGCGGAAATGTACTTTATTTGAAAAGCATACCAGGTCGTTATCAATACAAGAATCGAATCCGACACTGTATGTTCAGCCACCATGACAGAAATATTAGATTTTTTAGTAAATTTATCAAATAATTGTCGTTATTCGACAACAAGTAGGTAGGTAGTCTATAAATAGAAAACCTTGCACAGCCTACTGGATTAGTTGAAAAAGTGCAACTGCAAAGATAATTAGGGTTATGAAGAATATATTTTGTTTATTGATAGCTGTAGCCAGCTGGAAGGGAATAAGTGTATGTTTTTTTGCGATTTTATTTAAAGTGAAATACTTAAACGGTTCCCTTGTTGGCGTATTCATTTTAGGCGATGAAAGCATCGGAAGCTGAAAACGCATTACAATTCTTCGCAGCAAAATGTGACCCGGTGCCGACTAAAGGTATATTTTTTCCATTTATTTTGTATATTTTTCCCGCCCAAGTGTAGAACCCCACATCTCACAACAATATCAGAGCAGGCCAGTGTGCGTAGCTTTTTCAAGACAGAGATTTTTACCTGCTTCATGTAAATGGATGAAGGTGTAGGTCGTCCAAACTTATATGTTAAATTATGGTAAATTTGTATTCTCTTTGTGGCACACAAGAGAGTTTTGCAACAAAAAACACAAATATACGCCTGTTCTGAAAGATACGAGTATCTTGGTCGATCGGCGGCCGAGACAACATTGGTTTCCAAACAGCATCTTCGTTGGGGCATGCGAACATTACACATAACTGTAGCTTCTTTTATAATTTTCCCGTACTTAAGGGATTTCAAGTATTTTTTTATTCAAAGCTTCGATGTGACTGATAGTTGGGTTTTTTTCCATCGCAATAAAATAGAGATCACATTCCAGGGATGGACTTTTTTCATGGTTTGTTATCCAGTTTTCAAAAAAGTATTTTTCATCCTTGCTGGGCGAAAAAAAATAAAATATTTATTTAGATGTCACTTCACTTCGAAAATATAAAACTCTGCGTTGAAGGTTTTTTTGTTAAATAAATCTTTTACATAATGCAATGGGGTTAAATAATCAAGTCCTCGGTCACAGATACCTTTTATCCTGTTCGGGATAAAGGTTTTCATGCCCAGGTGAATAATGTTTGTTATTTTATCACCAGCAGCATCCACGTCGCTGTCGATCAGTTAAAACCTTTTAATTCTTCCCAATCGGCTTTCTCGTATTGTCATACGGTTCTTTGAAGAGTTTGTTCTTTAACTAAATGTCTATGTCTGACCAACATAGAAGCGATAATACATCTATAGCATATTTTTCAGGATGGAGGTTAGAAACGAGTCCAGTATAATGGCAGTTTGACTACTAATGTCCGGTATTCCTTTCGGCTCATTTACAAGCTGAGGTAAATTATTTACGTCAGCAAAGATCTCGAAGTATCTTGCATCGGGTGTGGTCTGACCAGAATGTCGAAGCCAACTTAAATAGTGTATATTGACTGATGGCTGAACCAAACATATCAGAGTTCAAAAATTTGCATTTCAAGTGCCAGAATCAATCAAAAAAACGCGGTTATCCGGGGAATAAAAAAAAGTATCGCTACCTACGTAAAATGTTATTTTTTTTTTGCATTTAAGCATTCAGGCTATGTTTGGAAGTTCCGTAGAATCTCTACAGCAAAAATTACAAAATCACAATTTGCATTAACTTTTCACCTCCACAGATGACTGCCGGAATATCGTTATGAACAGGGATAATGTACCTGAAAGTACAATGTGCTTTCGTCTGTGCATTATGGAACAAATGAGCATTGTACGTTTTCAAACTTTAAGGATGATCTAATATTCTATAAAATATATATATATATTTTTTCAAAAGATTAACGACGCTTGCAAGCTGGACGTGGAGAAAATTGTCGACATAGTGCGTATGGCGGTAGACGATAAAGATGAGGAAGTTAAGGAAATAGTAAATATTTGCAATGGGAAAGTAACGTGCGAAAATAAGTACTGGCTTCAAAAGGGATCTTAAAGAATTGAACACTAATTTAAGGCTTTCTTTTGCTAGATGCAAAGCTGCGCATAATCATTTCATATGTATTCTAGCTGAGTCTAAAAAGAGAAGCATTGTGTTTCCTGAAATAGAAGAAGACGAACAAAGTGGATGCTGATGCCGGATTTTCTGATGACGAAACATGGCAGCGTTAATTGGTTTGATTTTTGGACCATTTTATTTATTCATTTTTTTTGCGTGTTCTTAAATTGCCTTATAGCGAAATAAATATTAATTAAGTTTCTCAAGGAGCATATTGGCTTTAACCAATAATTTTCAGGTTGATTTTTATATAAGCAAATTAGCAGCGTTATTTTTGCCTCAAACTCTTCAAATCAATAGAGACAGTAAGAGTAACGTTAGCGCAGTGGCTGAAGCATGGGACTACTGAGCGAGCGGTTCAGGTTCAAGAAAAGGAGTGAGTGCAACCCAGTGGAGTAACAGGATCAACTTCGCTGCGTAATATGAATATGTATATGATAATATGAATACAAAATTAGTTTGATATAGAAAATATTCATGCTTTTTTTCAGCGGCTCTGCTAGTAATAACTATATTATAAATAATAATAAAGGAGAGTTCGTGCATTTCAATATTATTTGATTCTTTTTATCATTCATTATTTATATTGATTATCTATTGTTTTTTTATATTAACGAACACGAAGTCCAAACCAAACCGGTTTTTCATATTATTCCCAATAAGATACGCTTCGTTAAACGCTCAACGTTTTGCGGAATTTTTTTTTTAAACTTCTGGCTAGCCAAGGCGATACAATAGGGGGAGGCACTTTGACCTAAAATATCTTTTGTACCGTATTGACCAGACAAAGTTTAAACTAGTAGGACTTCCATTTTCCGCGTAAAGCGGACAATTTTACCAGTAGAAGAATTCGTTATGTCTTCGGGGCTCATATGTTCCCTGAAAAAGATCTTCTTTCTAATTCCATTAAGGGCTGGACATTCACATAAAATCTGTTCTGCTGACTCGTTCCCTTTCAAGGCAAAGTCGGCACTTAGGAGAGCCTGCTACTCTCATCTTGTTTAGATGATATCTTAAACCATGATGAATAGTAAGGTACCCTAATAAGTTTTTGATATCATGCCTGCTTAGGTTTAGGCATTTGCTGGCATTATTATTGAAAGGCCGAATGGCTCGTTTGGCTTGTCTTAAACCTGGGATGCTTTCCCAAAGATAGATACATTTTCTGTGTTCCCAGCTTTTTATTGCTGCCGTAGCTGCTAATCTAGAAGTGCAGCATAGGGGTTCGGGACCTATGAAAGGTGTTTCTGAATCGTTCCCTTCTACCCCGACATGACCCGGAACCCACCATAATTTGGTCTTGTTTCTTAATCCGAGTGTCTCAAGGGTATTGAAGCAGTACATGACTGATTTGGAGTCAATTGTATGCGAGCTAAGGGCGTTTATAGCTGCTTGACCATCCGTGAATATGTGGATGATTGTACCTACTTTTTATACCAGATAAATTAATGTGGCTCGCGTATCCTTGAATGGCGTGGAGCTCCGCTTGAAATACGGTGGGACTTTTTCCCATGGGTATCGTAAAGCATTTGTTTGGTCCGTATATTCCCGCTCCTACCCCCGTTTCCATTTTAGAACCATCCGTATACCACTTTATGCCGTTGTGACTATTTGGTGGGTTATTACTAACCCATGCTTCTCTCTTAATAATAATAATAATATTTGGTTAGGGTATATTACACTGCGACCTATTGGTCTATTGTGTCCCCTTGCTTGTGCCTCGGAGAGGTTCATGCCCTCGTTCAGAGCCCTCTCTAGATACTTCTTTGTGAAGCGTGTCGAGGTATTGCTCTGATTTATCCTTGGCAGGTCACACTCCTTAGAGCACAGCGTCCAGTCCAGTTTCTTTGATGAATCTGAGAATGAGCTGTGGGTCCATGGTTTGTATGTCCTTGTCTGTTATTTGGTGCCTGCCCAAATATTTCATCCTTTTGTGGGTCAGTGCCCCACAGGATTCTAGTATATGGTCTGGAGTTTCGGCGGTTTCACTGCAGAATCTGCAGAGCCCGTCCTCCGATATGCCCATTTTCCTCAGGTGCTCCTTGAGTCTGCAGTGCCCCGTGAGGAGGCCTGTTAGGATTCTTAGGTTGTTTTTGTTAAGGCCGATACAAACTTTGAATCTCTTTTGGTTGTAATTTCCTAAGAGTTTCTTTGCTGGCCTCAGACCTTGGAGGTTGAGAAAGGTTTTGGCCTTAGTTTCTTCCTCCAGTCTCCTGAACTCTTCGCGTATAGTGTGTTCTCCTATCCCGCAGAATGGTTCAGGTCCTATGAAGGGTTCCTCTGCCCCTTTTCTTGCCAGAGAGTCCGCTGCATCATTGCCTGTAATGCCAACATGGCCAGGTACCCAGCAGATGGAGATTCTGTTATTCTTGCCTAGTCTATTCAGTCCTTGTAGGCATTCCCACACGAGTTTTGACTTGATAACGTAGGCGTCAAGAGCCTTTATAGCTGCTTGGCTGTCAGACATTATTGCTATGTTGCAATTTCTGTAGTTTTTCTCGAGGTTGATTCGAACGCACCTGTCTATGGCACATATTTCTGCCTGGAAGATACTGGTACATTTGCCCATGGATTCGTAGTGCTTAGTTCCTGGCCCAAACACTCCTGCACCAGTTCCCTCCTCGGTCCTCGAGCCGTCCGTATACCACTTTGTTGTGTGGTTGCTCAGTCCATAAGTTATGGATTCATTGCTCCAGTTCTCCTTATTGCTGAGCTTTATCTGGAAATTCTTCTCGAAGTTGAATTTCCTGATGCTGTCGTCCCTAGGTATGCCAAGAAGTGGGAGTTTTTTGAGTAAGTCACCGCGTTCTTTCGAACCGATGCATTTCCCTCTCCCAATTCCCTCCTTTGCCATCCTAAGGATTGTTTTGTCTGCCTCGTTCATCACCATGATGTGTAGAGGGGTCAGTTCCAATAACACCTCCATGGCTGCAGTTGGGTAGCTACGCATTGCTCCGGTAATTCACAGGCACGCCAGTCTTTGCACTTTGCCGAGTGTCTCTTGCGTTGTGACTAGACTGGTTCGTTTCGCCCATGCTACCGCTCCGTATGTGATCATTGGTCTCACGATTGCAGTGTACATCCATCGCAGGATGTTTGGGCTGCATCCCCATGCCTTCCCCGCTAGGCTCCTACATATCATGAGAGCGCGGGTGGCCTTCTTGGATTTGTATTGTATTGTATGTGCAGTGGGGTCATCAGTAGATGACAAGCACTTAGACCTATTGGTCCATTGTACTTCAGCATAGCTGCCCGCGGCCTTCTTGGATATTTCCTCTGTATGTTTTCGCCAGAGGAGTTTACTATCTAGATGGAGTCCTAGATATTTTACTTCTTTGACTGGTATCAGTGTCGTGCCTGATAGGCTGATGTCCTTAAGTCTTTGAAGTTGTCTTTTCCTTGTGAATGGTACTATCGTTGTTTTCGCCGGATTGATGTTAAGTCCGACAGTATGGTACCATTTCTTGGTTACTTTAAGCCCCTTTTTATGATGTCCCCAAGGGTTTCTTCTAACTTGCCCCTGGCAATCAATACAATGTCATCGGCGTACGCCTGACAGTTGATGCCATGGTTGGTTAATTTTTCCAGCAGTTCGTCTACAACTAGGCTCCACATTAAGGGTGATAGTACCCCTCCTTGTGGACATCCAAGACATCTTGTTGTGTTTACTCTGATGGTTCCAGATGATGTTTGAGTCTCTGCTGATCTAGTGCTCAGCAGCTCACACATCCTGTTGGATACTGTACTGTTAACTCCTTTCCTATCTAGGGATCGTTTGATCGCCTCATGTGAGGTGTTGTCAAATGCTCCCTCTATGTCTAGGAAAGCACACAGTACTGTTTCTTTTGCTTCCAAGGCACTTCGAATTATCTCCTATATCAGGGCGGTCTCTGTTGAACTGCCCGCTCTGTATGCATGCTGACGATGATGTAAGGGGGATGTGTTCAGAACATCTTCCCTTAAATAATTGTTCACAACCTTTTCTGTCATCTTCAGAAGAAATGACGTAAGGCTGATGGGTCTGTACGATTTCGGCTGTGTGGGGTCTTTTTTCCCCGCTTTTGGTATAAACACAACCCTTGCTCGTCTCCATTGCATTGGTATGTGGCCCAAGGCAATACTGCTCCTTGTTATTTTTAGCAGGTGTGGTATTAGTACCCTTTGCCCTTCTTGAAGAAGGGCGGGTATAATGCCGTCCACTCCGGCAGATTTGAAAGGCTGAAAGGAATTTATTGCCCATTTCAGTCGTCCCTCAGAACAGATGGTTGATGTTGTTTCCCAGTCTTCCCTCCGAGGTCTGATTGAAGTGGTATTGATTCCTGGCTCAGTACTAGGCGAGCTGCCAGGAAAGTGAGTTTCTAGTAGCAATAGTGCCCTTTGATCCTCATCTTCCGTGAACTCGCCATCTGGTTTCCTCAGAGACATCGGCACCCCTCCTGACTTCGCAAGAGCTTTGTGTAGCCTTGCCGCAGTAGGAGTGCTGGTGATTGTCTCACAGAATTTCCTGAAGCTATTTCTTTTAGCTTTTCTTATTTCCTTATTATATGTAGTAAGAGCCATTTGGTAGCTTTGCCATTCTCCGCTGCGCTTTGCTTTATTGAAAAGCTTCCGCATCTCGTTCTCTACTTAGAGGATAGTCTTCTTCGAACGCAGTGATGATGGCGTTTGTTATGCCTTCCACTGCGCTCTCTAGCTCTAGGGGGTGTCCCGGAGCCTTCCTTAGACTAAGGCGCCCCAAATTGCTCTCTATAGCAGTTCTATAAGTTTCCCAATTGGTTTTCTTTGGGTTTCTTACTGGATTTCTCGTGATACTTGTGCTGTCCAGGTCGAATACTATTATTCGATGGTCAGACAATGACGGCTCAATAGATACTCTCCAGTTACTAATTAATTTACTTACGCTTGGGCTACCAAGCGTGAGGTGGAGTACTTCCTCCCTGACTCTAGTTACAAAAGTGGGGGTATTTCCCACGTTTATAATATCAAGTGACGAACTCATAATAAATTCTAGTAGGTACTCACCCCTGATGTTGGTGTCGGTGCTCCCCCATAAGATGGTGTGGGCATTTGCATCGCACCCTATAAGGAGCGGCATGCGGAGCTTGTTGCAATGCTCTACCAGTCGCTGCATTTGGGATGATACAACCGGCTCATCCCCTGCACAGTACGCCGATGCGATGACAATGGTGCGGTGACATCCTTCAACATCCAGATGTACCTGAATTGGCACCAGATCTCGTGTCGCGTATTCTGAAAGTAAAATAAATTTATATTTATGCTTCTCTCTTAGGGATC
>OX454525.1:162534339-162606940 GCA_949715645.1 Portevinia maculata | reverse complement strand
TGTCCAACTATAATACTTAATTTTTAATTGCTTTTTTTCTTCTGTTGATGATAGTTAAAACTTAAAGGCATTTAAAATTAAACTTTTATTTTAGTTTCTTTTCAAGAGGTGAAATGTCCAAAACAGTTATTTATTGTTTTCCTTTTATATAAGTGCCCTAGAAATACGTTATAAGTGAAAGCTAGTGCAGTTACTCAAACCGTACGATATCATATTTTTGTTATGATTTATTTTCCACGGAAACAGAAAATAAACAGTTTTTTTCGTTTCCTGAAATTTTTTTAAATGTGGACATGTCACGTTTTGAATATAAGTGATTCAATTGTGCTATCAACAGTGACGTTTTGACCTAGTCGGAGGACAGATGTTTGTTTGTTTGTTGAAAGCAAGTACTTCGTTTTGTCCTCATTGACTTCAAGGGCAACCAATTTTGCCTATTCTTTAATCACCTCGCCATTAAAGCCTCTAACACGGCACGCTGAGATCGGATGATTTCGATATTGTCTGCGTATCCCAGTAGTCGGACTGATCTGTTGAAGATAGTGCTTCCGCACTGCCTCCTGCCCTACGCACTATCTGCTCGAGAACAAGATTAAAGAAGCACAAGACAGCGCATTTCCTTGACGGAATCCGATACAAGTGTGTTCCGAAAAACTGTCTCCATACTGCAGATTGCACTGCGTGTTTTCCAGCGTCACGCAACACAACTGGACCAGATTTGCCGGGATCCCGAATTCGACCACCGCCATGTAGAGCTCCTGGTGGTAAATGCTATCGTATGCGGCTTTCGATTAAAAGATGGTGGCTGTCGACTTGAAATTTATTGGTCCTTTCCAGGATTTGCCTTAGTATGACGATTTGGTCTATTGTCGATCTGCCGGGCCGGAAGCCACTGTTGTACGTGCCGATTAGTATAGAACGGCTTTAGACGTTCACACGGTACGTTGGATAGGATCTTATATGCGACATTTAGCAGCGATATGCCTCGATAGTTTTTGCAAGACATAGGATCGCTTTTCTTGCAGTAGTAGTGTATTCGCTTACTGAATGGAAGGGCGTGCGTTCGAATCCCTGCAAAGTCCGATTACTTTATATCGAATACATGAAATCGTAATCTCCATAAGCAACTTAGACACCACCCGTGGACAAAAACCCTACAACTGCACCCAAACACTTCTTTCCTATCTCTCTATTCTTTCTAATAGTAAGTAGCACCGAAAAGCATGCAATGAAATACGATATTGCCAGGTGCTGCTTGCTGTTAAAACACAAATGCTTACGCTGTGTTCTAAGCGTCCACATTACAAGAATCGAAAGCATTCAACGTCGATTTCTCCGTTTTGCTCTTCGTGGGCTCCCGTGGAATAATCACCTTATCCTTCCACCATATCACGAACGCCTTAATTTAATAAACCTTCAGACCCTTGAAAAAAGAAGAGATGTGGCTGACATTCTGTTTATACAGCGTCTTCTCACTGGCTCCGTTGATTGTTCCTATCTTTTGAACTACATTGCCTTTAACACTAACCCTCGGAATTTAAGATCCCCTCCTCTTTTCTATCTTCCCACCCGTCGCACGTCGTACGGCTTGAACGAGTCGATATCCCGTATGTTGCAGAAGGTCAATTCTAACCACCTCCTCTTTGATTTTAATCACTGCACCTCCTCCCTCAAATCTACCCTCCTCCACCCCTCACCATTCACCTAATTAGTTTTAAGTATTAGTAAGTCTTAGTAATTAGTGTAATTAGTTTTTAAGACCTAAAGCTTGTATTAAGCTGAATAAATGGGGGTGTATGCCCCCACCAAAATTAAGCACTATAAGGGTACTGTAACAACAGAAAAAAACCCCTTAGCGTAAAGTAAATTATACAAAAATAATGGATTCTTCCTTTCCTCCGCAAGGTTTAGCACCTTCAAACAACTTCGTTGCTCCGCTTCGGGTTGGTTGGTGCTAATTTTCAGACATTCTATAGAATGCCTGGGCCATGTGGGTATAGAATAAAAAATCATTTCAAACCTGGCCGGTATTTCATTATTAGTTTCACAGTTATTATAACAATTACATATTTTTTGGTATGCATTTGAGGACTCTTTTTATATCAATCTAGGCCGATGACAAACAGATTTACAGGGGCATATCCTCTCTCTCCGACTCTTAGGTTAGGTTAGGTTGAGGTGGCTGTTAGCCGAAAGCTAACACACTTAGACCAAAGAGGTCCATTGTGATGCCACTAGGATCGGGAGTATCTACCACTTCCCGCTAAAACCATTTGGAGCTTCTAATGAAGCGTGATAGACTTCTAACATCTGAGTTATCCAAGCCACTGAGTTCATTAAGGAAGAAGGCTCCCAAATAGAGATTTCTTTTATGGGAGAGTGCAGGACATGTGCAGAGGAGATGAAGTGTAGTCTCCTCCTCCTCCTCATCCCTGCAACTTCTGCAGAAGTCGTTAGAATAGACGCCAAGCCTTGATGCGTGCTTGCCTATTAGACAGTGCCCTGTGATGGCACCTATGACAGAGCTAATATGCAGTCGGTTAAGTGAGATCAAACTCAGAGAGCGTCGCAGGTCCAGCTTTGGCCAGATATGCTTGGTCGCTAGACACGTATCACTACCTGTCCACCTGAGGTTTGTACTCTCGACTGCGGCTAGCTTAAGCATGAGTTTACAAGTAGCGATGGGCATACCTAATAAACCTTTATCAGGTAGAAGAGGTAATGCTGTTCCTTTTTTGGCGAGTTCGTCTGCCCTACAGTTCCCTGGGATGTCTCTGTGCCCTGGCACCCAAAAGAGGTGAAAGTTGAACTGCTCTGCCATCTCCTCAAGAGACGAGCGGCAGTCTATGGCTACGATGGAGTTTGAAGAGACTGAATCCAAGGATTTCAGCGCGGCTTGACTATCCGAGAATATGCGGATGTCCTTAGCGGATATCACGTTTCTCTTTAGCCACGACAAGACTTCCTTAATCGCCATGATTTCCGCCTGGAACACGCTACAATGATCAGGAAGACGGAAAGAGAGACTAATATTAAGTCTTTCTGAGAAAACACCACCTCCGACCCCATCACTAGTTTTTGATCCGTCGGTGTAAAAGTGGATCGAATTATCTTCCGTGCAATCAGCCTCCTCCCAGAATGATCTGGAGGGGATAGTGATTTGGAAGTTCTTTTCGAACTGTAGCTGGGGTATAGTGTAGTCGATGTTTCTTGGTAGGGACCCATGGGAGTCCAGAATGATAGAGTGGCCAATATTCGTATTGATCCACTGTGATGTGGCTTTTAAACGGACAGCGGAGCAGGCAGCTGATTGCCTGCTGAAAATATCCAGGAGTGTTAGATGCAGTAATATGTCCAGTGCAGCGGAGGGGGTCGTACGGAGTGCTCCGCAGATACACAGACAAGCTGTGCGTTGCACCTTGTTCAGCTTATCACGGTTTACCGCTTTGTCTAGAGCAGTCCACCAGACAACCACCCCGTATGTCAGGATCGGTCTAACTACCGATACGTATAGCCAGTGTGATAAGCGGGGCTGTAGGCCCCACTTATTTCCGATGGCTTTTTTGCAAGAGAAAAGTGCTACTGTAGCTTTCCTTACTCTTTCTTGTACATTGGGTTTCCAGCTTAACTTCTTATCTAATATTAGACCCAGAAATTTAGCTTCGTCGGAAAAGGTTAAGCTTGTACCGTTGATAGAGGGAGGGTCGATATGAGGGACTTTATATTTCCTGGAGAAGAGGACAAGCTCGGTTTTGTGAGGGTTAACCCCCAGCCCACAGCTTCTTGCCCAAATTGAAAGCTTGTTGAGAGCGTTTTGAAGGAGTTCCTTTAGAGTGTTGAGGTATTTCCCTGAGACGGCAATAGCAATGTCATCCGCATAGGCAATCACCGTGCAACCCTCCCCTTCCAGGCATGTCAGTAGTTTATTCACCACCAAGTTCCACAGAAGGGGGGAGAGGACACCACCTTGTGGCGTGCCTCTACTGACAGACCTTCTAGCGGATGAAACGCCCAGCTTTGAATTGATAATCCTGCTTGTTAGCAAAAGACTGATCAATGCACCAAGCGATCCATCCACATTTAGTTCTGTTAGTGCATTTGCGATTGCAGATGTGTCGACGTTGTTAAAAGCGCCCTCTATGTCTAGGAAGGCAACCATAGTGTATTCCTTGTGGTGAAGGGAGTATTCTATGGTGCGTACCAAGGAGTGAAGGGCAGTTTCCACTGATTTACCCTTAATGTACGCATGTTGTGCCGCAGACAGCAGTTGCGGGCTTATATTCATGCGAAGATGGATATCAATCAGACGCTCCAGCGTTTTGAGGAGGAATGATGATAGACTGATGGGTCTGAGGTCTTTTGGACTAACATGGGAGTATTTGCCAGCCTTGGGTATGAAGACTACTTTAACTTCCCTCCAAGCCTGAGGAATGTGAGTCAACCTTAAACAGCTATTCATAATCATCTCCAGTGTTGGTAGAATGATGTCAGAAGTCCTCTGAAGTTCGGCAGGTATTATGCCGTCAGGTCCTGCAGACTTGAAGGGCTTGAAGCTTTGTAGTGCCCAAAGAAGCTTGTCCCTAGTAATCAGATTTTGAGAATTTGTTACCTGTAAATCCATAGGTGACCTGTTTGGGTTACTATGGCCGGTAATGTTGGAGCTACCAGGGAAGTGTGTGTCAAGTAGCAGATTGAGCGATTCCTCGCTGGATGTAGTCCACGAGCCATCTGCTTTCTTTAGGCAGCTAGGCATAGTTGGATTTGAAGCAAGGATTTTTCTTAGCCTTGATGCCTCTGAGGCTTCTTCTATTTTGCCACAGAAGAGTCTCCACGAAGATCTTTTGGCCTTCCTTAATTCTTTTTTGTATGATTTGAGGGATACTTTGTAGGAGTCCCAGTCAGTATTGGATCTTGAGCTTTTAGCTCGATTGAAGAGTCTCCTGCAATCATTTCTCAGTGGTCCTAATTCAGGTATCCACCAATGTGGCTTCTTTTTCCCCCTGGAACGAACGAGTGGGCAGGAAACAGCCATCGCTTCCTTAAAAGCCATCGTGAGCTTGTTGACTTTGCTGTCAAGCTCGCTAGGATTGCGTGGGGGACTTAAGAGTTCAGAGGTTATATGTCTGCGCATAGTATCTCTGTATTTGGGCCAGTCTGTTTTCCGAGGGTTACGGAATGTGAATTGGCAGGGGATGTCAACGTTTAGGTTGAAGGTAAGATATCGGTGGTCGGAGAAGGAATGGTCAGACAAAACCCTCCAACTCGATATCAATTTGTGGATGTTATTGGAGACAAGAGTAATGTCTAAGACTTCTTGTCGATTATTGGTGATGAAGGTGGGTTCAGTACCCATGTTGCACACAATGAGGTTAGTACTTAAAATGTAATCGAAAAGTGACTCACCTCTGCTGTTGATATCAGTGCTTCCCCATACGGTGTGATGCGCATTAGCGTCGCATCCGATGATGAGTGCAGCTTTCCGCCTCTCTACTTCCGCAATAAAACTCTCCAGGTTAACACCAGGAAGAGGTCCCAGGTTGTCATGGGCAAGATACGCTGATGCCAACCAGTATGTGCTACCAGCAGTCTCCAGTTTGGCAGCCGTCGTATCTCGATCGCTGAAATTAGGGAGTAAATAAGCATTAAGGCTACTCTTCACTAGTATGCACGATCTAGGTTTACCTTTGTCGGACACATATAGTGGGTAGTATCCAGGGGTCTTTAGTCCACGAACCAGGTTATTGACAACCCAGGGCTCCTGGACCAAGACTACGTCTTCTCCGGTTTTAGCTAGACGGAGAATAAGGGCGGCCGAGGCCTTAATCGAGTGTTGGAGGTTAATCTGAATGATCTGCAGCATTGTTGCTACGATCTTGTGGAGAAGCCTCCATCACTGTTTTATTGAGGTCCTCCAAATCAGAGGACGAACTGAGAAGTTCATCCTCACTCAGAGGATCCTTGTTGGACAAGCCTTCCAATACAGAGGATGAGCTAAGGAGCTCGTCTTCCCTCAGAAGGTCATTGTCATTGGTGTCGTGTGTGTCCATAACCGAATGGGGGTCGATCACAGGGGGTAGAGACATGGTTGGTTCCTTAGAGGGCTCTGAAATGTCATCCTCTAGGGAGGGGAAGGTGACTGATGCGCTTGCATCCGACACAACAGATTCGGAAGGATGATGGGGTCGCTTATCAGCGTCCAAATCATCCTTCTTGTAGACCTTCAGCGTGATGTCGTTCCACCCGAACCGAATCATGCCTGCAGTCGCTGCCAGATGAGCAAGGGATTCCTGATTGATGATGATAACAGCGCATCGGTAGGAACCCTTTTGTTCTTCCAGTTTTGCGACTTTCCAGTCGTGAGTCGGGAGGGATGGGTTGCTGATTTTGAGAAGGTGCAGTATCCTTTCAGGGGAGGAAGGGCTAATTGGGATCCAGGCACGCGATCTCGGTCGGCAAGGGATGTCCTCCCTTGCAACAACATCAAGCTTAGCCCCTGGCCAAAGCTCACCAAGCTTGTTGATCGCGACCTTGTAGAGGTCCAATGATCGCTGATCATCGCACGCGATAAGTTTAACGCGTCCTTGATGCCAGCCACCATCATGGATTATTGGCGGTGGTCCGGGGATGTCTTTGTAGAAATCCTCGAAGTTTTCCAATAGGGAGAGCATAATGAGATCCCACCGTTCAGGTGAGATCCTACCATCGGCGTCGCTGCGGTCTATAACTGCGACCACAATACCTTTTTTTAGGACGTCGCTAAAAGACCTATGAGATTTGACGGTGGACGCGCTAGGAGGAATACTGGTGTTGTGCATCCTCAGGCGCTTGGAGACCGAACTGACCTCCTCCACCGATCTCTGTCGCTTTGAACCAATGTCTCCGCTGGTCTTGTCCTTTCCTGCGAGTACGTTCTGAGCCCAGGTCAGTTTACTGATCTGAGCAGGGGTTCTATCCAACTCAGGGATAGTGCCGATAGAGCCAATAATGCGATTTGCATTGCGTTTATCCTTGTAGTGCGACGTCGAGGTGTTACGACGACGCCTACAAGACGCGCTGGTGGAAGTAGGACCATGTTGCACAGTCCCACTCCCCCCAGGGGGGTGATTGTGTCTGGTAGTAGCATCCAAGCGTTTACTGCCAGCGGAAGGACCATGAGTTTGCACAGTCTTACCCCTGACTAGTGTAGCAGGAGTTTTACCAGGGGGCAGCTTTGGGACACTGCCTGAGGGGTTGCTTTTTTTTTTTTTTTTTTTTATAATTAGCGCGCACTAAAGGGATTTGTTGGGACCCTTATAATGTATTAGCTACACAGCGCGGGCGTTAAGGAAATTAGGGTGAGAGGAAAAGGAGAGATGCCGATGCACGTTGGTTTTGAATGTCTGTAGGTTATAATGTGTAGGAAAAATGGAGCGGGGAAGAGCATTCCACATTCGTGTTGTACGGCTGAGGAAAGATTCTTTGAACTTCACTGTACGTCCGAACACAAGCTTGAGGGTGAACTGATGAGCATTCCCTGCATGGCGGGTATTGCGGTTGAAATGTTCAAGGGGAGGAATGCTGCCAGCAGAGGTGGGACCATTTTGCACAGTCCCACTTTTGCTGGGAAATTTATTTTTATGCTCGCAATCACTGACGGAGGAACCACGGTTATCCACAGTTCCGCTGCCAGCTGCCATAAGAGCATTGCCGGTAGACAGCTTTGTCGCCGTACTACCGTCCGGTTTCAAAGGGATACCGGCCTTAAAAATTTGTTTTTGTTTTTGACTAGGTTTCATAATAGTTCCCACGAGTAGCGGAGAAGGGAAGGTCCGTCTGTACAGAGATCCGCATTGTACAGATAAGGCTAGCTGTTCCGGAGGTCGCCAGGTATCCGGATACTCCGCTTGCGACTGAGCTATTTTTTAAACCTGGGCCCTCAGCCAGGCTGACTATCGGCACGGGTCTCCATTAGTCCAGCCCAGGGGATAAAGGAGGGAGAGAGATGGGAAGGGGAGAGTAAGGAATAGAGGAGTGGGAGAAGATGGGGGGAGAGTGGGATCAGGACGGAGTGTCCTGTGGGCAGTTCTTAGTAGATGCTGAAAAACAGCACCCTTAAGCCTCCACACCGGCACCAACAAAGAGAGGTGCGCTCGACAAGGTGACTGACCCTTCGTGGAGGTCTCCGACTCTTACCTACTCCAAAATGATCTTGATAGATTTTCAACCTGGTGCCTTAAAAAACTTTCTTGAACTTAATGCGAATAATTGTCAAGCCACTACCTTTTTGCGTTAAAGATTTGCACTCAATCCTAGAATGTATTTCATTAACAATGGACCTGTTTCTCAAGTTTATTCAATAAGTCACCTGGAGTCATCTGTGATAAACTATTGAACTTTCGATCTCACATCACTTATTCCCGGCGAATTGAAGCTGTACAACGTAGATTCCTTCGCGTTGCCCTCCGTGGTCTTCCCTGGTCTGAAAGGTATAACCTCCCTTCCTATGAAGACCGCCTTCAGCTTATCGATATGATATCCCTTGAGCAACGTGGTGGAATGGCTGATATTGTCTTTATCCATCAACTTCTATCCGGAAATATCAAATATCAATTGCCCATTGCTTCTCCAAAAAATCTATCTCAACACTAACCCCAACAACCTTCGATTGAATTCTCTCTTTAAAATCAACTATCATCGTACAAGTTATAGAAGGAACGAACCTCTGACACGTATGCTACGTTTAACTAATAGTACGCACGACCGTTTCGACTTCTACTTAAGCAAAGGTAGTCTCAAAACCTCCCTTCACATACCCTAACACACTTCCTACACCTACTAAAATACCTGCCTTATTTCCAATTAGACTAAAGTATCCCAAGTAAACCTTAAGACAATTAATGTTAGTTTTTACTGATTGCTTGTATTAAGCTAATAAATTGAAGCAAACACTCTGGAGGGGGCCCTTCCCCTTTTCTCTGGTGATGTTTGTTGCTAAATAAATAAAAGAAAAACTCTAGAAACCTTATTAAATTTTACAAACAAATAAAAACGCTTAATCCAATATACGAGTAGATAAGCTTAGTCTAAATAAATCTTACAATCCTTAGTCTTGGGCCACCATACTGGACCCACATCAATCAAATTGGACATATTTATGCTTCATAACATATGGATATGACCTTCACATCAAATCTTTAGATGATTTAAGTAGAAAATGGCTTTCAGAGACATAAATGGGTATTGGTCTTTTGTAACTGGGTACATATGTACATACTCATTGTAGTACAACAACTCTTCCAAATGAACACCCTAATATTTCACAATTGGCTCCGTTTGGATATGGAGTCCGTTGGAATTATAAATTCGTAACTTTTGGCAATTCTGTCTCAAATCTGAGTTTCCTGGTCTTAGTGAAGTGCGGAAGACAAGAGTTTTACACTTCGCAAAGTTAATTTCTATTTTCCATTCTGAGGAGGACTTGGTGTGAAGCTCGTTTTGGATGTCGTGTATCTTCGAACCGATTGCATACAACGTGTTATTCGGAAAGTAGGCTATCACGAAAACGTAATTTTAGATCCGCAGCAATTGCTCTCAAAAATAAACGGTATGTTAAATGTATGCACAAATAATGTGGTTTGGTTCCTGTGCTTGCCGATTTTCCAGCAGGGCGGAAGTTTACGGCGTGTATCACTTGATAGTGAGTAAGAACTGATGTTCTAAGTCCCCATTCAGTCTGAAAACTGTGAACCAATTATGCAATTCCTGAACTTCGATCGTGCATTACGTAAATAATGCACTAATATATAATACTAAATTTCAGCTATTTTATTGTCGATTTCAAAATACCGGTCTGCAAATAGACGTGATACTCCCAGGTAATGCATTGCATTTTCGTCCTAAGTTCGAATCGCAGCAACATTGCCTTCGTTTTGCATTCGATATGTTTGTACTTTCCGGTTCGGCATTATCTCCTGAGCTTCTGGACTTAAAGGGGAGTCTCAAGATCTAGCAGAATACCGAAACCAGTGCCACCAGATGTGCACTTCGTCCAGAAAGGTCAATTAATTGTTCGCTTGAATACCAATGCACTCCATAAAGTGAAAAATATATAGCCCAGCTATTTGGGATGAAAAATTAATTTTGCTGCATCATTCTGTAAGGTTGATAAGACGCACACGCAACCAACCAATACCAACACTTCATTTTAGCAATGTGTGGTTAGTAGAAATCTGATTAAATATGCTACGTAGGGCAAATACTTCTGCATATAAAGTTCACACACCTTAACCACTCCGTTTGTAAGTATATACAATACACTTCCTAAAAACTGCATCGTGGCAAATAAAACAATTAACAAATTATTCACAAGATAACGTTTTATTTCCACATTTGTTCTTCAATCTATTTTTTACCATTCTTCTGTTGTTGCAGCTTTCTTTTCAAACTTTTTACCAACAGTGTGTTCTCAATCATCTTCTTTGGCCGTTTCGACGTCAAATCATCATCTTGATCAACAGCTGGAGTCGTCTCGCCAAAGTCTTGACGCCGCTTAAGTTTTTCTTGAATGATCTGTTCCATTCCCTTCGTCTTCTTAAAGTGCGAGTGTGTTGGATCGATATTGAAGTGATGTGACGAGAATATAGCCTTGAAACGATCATCAGCCACGTTTACTTCAAAATTATCTTCTACTTGCTTCTTTGCCGAATTAATTTCACTTTTTGACTTTTTCAACTGCTTCTTTCTCTTCTTTTTCGATTTCGTCTCGTTTTCTGCTTTCATAATTTTCTCGAGACTAAAATGCTGCTTGTCTTCGTCTTCGTCGTCCATGAGGAGCTGCAGCTCCTTAGCCTTCTCTGCATCTTCTTCGTCGTCTTCAGATCCGTCTCTCTTGTTCCTCTTTTTCTTGTTGTGTTTGTCCTTCTTTCTTGATTTTGGAGCTTCAAACGCACCACCGGCGAATTCCTCGGCGAAGTAGGGGTCATTCATGTTTATGCCATCGGGAAGTCCATCAGATTCGTCTCCGTCAATAGCTCCAGCTGCATCATCATCGTCGCTGTCTCCGGCTTGCTTGTTCTTCTTCTTTTTGCGCTCTTCCTTGCGCCGTTTGTTTTTTTCACTTCGTTTTTGAAGAACCTTTTCAATTGGTGTCAGTGCCATCTTTGGTTTCTGGTCACCCGGAGTGCTCTCGGGGCCATTCTCTTCAGCTGGAATGTCCCAGGAGAATTCCATCTCGAATTTGTTTTTCTTTAACTTTTCCTCTTTTTCAGTGATTTCTTGAAGCAGAGATTTGTATTTGGAAATGGGATCTTCCTTATTTTTTAGTTTTTTCTTAGTTGGTGATTTTTCCGACTGTTTCTGCTTCTTCTTCTCTTTTTCATTGTTATTATCCTCCTCCGTCTCTTCTTCTTCTTCACTGCTGAAAGCCACAAATTTTCTTAAATCAGCATCGCTGACTTCATTTATCTTTCCCGACAGCAGTTTATCTCCCAGCTCCCTCCTCTCCAGGCAAGTTTCATCCCAGGTTAGATCGACGGTGGCCTGCTGCAACGCAGTGGTGGTGAATTGGCGTGGCTTGTACTGACCTACTTCTGGCAAATCTGTGCAGACATCATGCGACTCCTTATCGTCGAATGAGATGTCATCGGGGATGAAGCGTAGATCGACCCTTATGGCTGTGCTCTCATACTCGATGCCGTCGCATTCCTGGTATATCTTGTCCGCCGTCTGGACACTGTCGCACTCAATTACGGCGTAGTAGTACTTCAAACGATTCAACTGATACTGTCGCAGCTTTTCCATGTGATATTCATCACCCTCCTCTGCGTCACTGTCCTGCTCTTTTACCAGTTCTTCGTCGGAATCGGAATTCTCTACGTCGTTCTTCTTCTTTGTCAGCTCAAGAGGTCCATGTTTCTCTTCGTCAGTCATGCGCTCCTTGCCAAAATCCGAAGGATATATCGTGACACTCAAGATGCTCCCACCGGGAGGTAAAAACGAGCTGCACAGCACCATTATGTCGCTCGCACGGATCCTATCCCAATCCATGTTGCAAACAGCAAGTCGCCTCGTTGACTCCTCAGTCGTTTCGGCATCCCTGTCTAGCTCACCCCACACATGCTCGATGTACAACTCCGCGTCCTCATCCTCGGAAGTTTCTTCGTCAGAGGAACTATCTGATATTAGACGCCCCTCCCCACGGGCATAGTCTATGTTCGGATCGAGCAGGCGGTCTTTCAACGTCTCAGGAACCTCCTCTCCATCACTTACCAACGCGTCGTTTTCGTCCACTTCCGCCACTACGTCATCCTTCGCAATTTGCTTTTCTTCCTGCTGTTTCTCCTTTTCCTCTTCTTCCTCGTCCGATGAGCCGATGTCGTAATATTTCTTCAGATCTTCCGACGAAGATTTGTTCACTTTCCTACCGTATTTATCCACTGTATACTTCACTTTGAACTTTTTATCATTGAACATGGACTCGAAGCGTTTATCAATCTTTACTTTGCGCTCGGATTTCGGCAGGTTCTTGAACCGGGGATCGCTCACAAGATGGGAGAATCTTGGATCTGACCAAATCTCATTTTTATCAGCCTCCACAGCAGGACTTTCTTTCGGTTTTACCATTTTGTTGCAGCAAATTTTAAGGAGCACGGATGCAAAAGAAAAACAAAAGACTGCTTTTGTTTGCAAAAGTTTTAATGTCAAAATTGGCCACACGTGCATAATAACCCCTTATCGATGGTCTAGTACAATCGTTGCAAGTGACGGCATACTGAAACGATTCGTTTGCGTGAGGAAGTAGAACATGCTCTGGACCAAGCGTGCTCGGAGCATTCTGAATTGTTTATGTAACACACGTGAGCGCTCAGCTATGATTTGATTACAAATTATGTTTTTTTTTAAATACAAATTATTTTATTAAATTATACTACTTTCTACACCAGACAAATTCCTCCCGACCGTATTTTTAATTGTTTTTGTTCAGTTCTCAGTCAATTTATTCTGAGCTCTGAACGAAACGAAAAAAGAAACACAGTTTGAACGCTCTGATGTGTCAGAGAGCTAAAAACGAAACACGAACACATTTTTAAACAGAAAACTCTGCTCTCTTCGCAGCGTGATATGAATATAAAATTCAATAGTAAACTCATTAATAGATTTGAAATAGAAAATATGCATATATTTTTTCAGCGGATGTGTTAGTAATATTAAAAATAATAATAAAGGCATGTACGCGAAATTGCAATAAAGTCAATATTACTTAATTTAGCTTAGATTTATTTCACTCGAAATTAAATCTAAATTTTGCACTTCTATACGGTTTAAATCGTACAACAAGTATGAGGTCAATCAACGCCAGCTGAGATAAGGTTGCTTCGCATAACAACAGGAGTAACAAAGATTGAAAGACTGCAGACAGACTACTGTCGTTCTTACGGGACACTACGCTTTTGCCAAACACCTTAAGGTGCTAGGCCTAAGCGACACCACCAACTGCGAAACAAAGATTGATCGAATAAGAAGTTCCAGTATCCAAGGAGGCCTTCGCGTCAAAAAACCAATCTCGAAAAAAATATAGAACGCGACCAGCTCAGTTGGAACTGGGATGTTTAAAGGAGAGATCCTACGAACGCTGAATCACAATCGATTTTTCCATATAAACGTAAAAAAGAGGCAGGTCTCCAGGATCACAGGAATGCAGCAACACCAGCATTTTATTTTCCTCAGTGACGAACTGATTTAAGACCGGAAAGACTGCCGTTATTTTTTGAGGTCGAATGAGCAAACCCAACAGACTGATCAATAGGGATGTAGTTAAGTGGAATAGTTATGATCCCTTCAATCCTGATCATAGACTCACCTCCATTAAGGAATGAGAATGAGAAGAATAGTTGAATTTATTTTTCTGTCGATAGCATCAATTATTACTTAAATCTACTTTGTTCCCTGTACATCTTGTGTTTCTAATGCTATATTTATTATTTAATATTTTCACTATTCACGGTTCGTATTTGTCTGCTATTTTGAATGTTAAGAAGTAAAATCTGAAAAACAACATACAAATTGTATGGAAACAGATCTCCAAACACAGAACGCCTCCTACCGGAATAAATGGGTGTGATTATTTCTCACTCCACCACCTAGGTCTTGCACTAATCTACTACAAACGTTTTTTGTTGCTTTCGCCACAGCTGAAGATAGCTCGACTAGAGCTTCAGCAAATGTCAGTGTCACTGGGAAATATTTTGTAAGACATAACCTCACTGATTTGAGAAAAAAAAGCTTGAAACTGGCACAAATTCAAGAATACTCGGCAAATTCTTAAATAATAATGAACAACATCCTGCGGCAGCGTTTACAACATGTAGCGTTTGGTAATTTCAGTCATTTGACACGCCGCAGTGTTGGTTTCATACGGAAAATCTCGCTTGGAAGTCTGCAATTGAAGCACCAGAAGGGTACAATCTTCTGTTTTTGGTGGATAATATCTATAAACGTAACGCTCTCTCTGTTTTAGATAACATCCTGACTTTCGACGAATTTGTGAATGGAAAACGTTCCCAAGCTGCACGTAGTATCGTTGTTCAAGTTAGCTCTGAGAAGTCATTTCCCGAACTCTACTCGTACTGTGCTGACTTTGGGACCATTGTTGATGCACAACACTACCGCATATATCACGAAGAACTGCATTACATTCTAATTGAATATTCTCATGAAAATGAAGCATATCAAGCCATCGATGCGTCTGGGTATAATGACGAGTTGTCAGGTGTTCCGGTACGTTCACCATTTCTGTGGTTCAAAGCAAGTGGCAGGAAAAATAAATGCAAACAGTGCGTATCATCGTTGGGGGTGGTTGAGGGAACGCGAACGTGTGAAGGTGAAGAACTGAGGAATTTGTTGAGGGTGGCAGAGACTATTAATGACCAAATTGAAATTTTGTACCATTCAACGAAATTGAATGAATTGGGTATTCGCCTGCGTTTCCTTGCCGCGCAACAGATAGAGTCATCGATTTCTGGAATGTTTCCAGCAGCAAATGCGCAGCCATTTGGATCGACAGTGAACGGATTTGGCAAAATGGGCTGTGATTTAGATTTGATTTTGAGGCTGGACTTTGATGGAAGGCGGAAAAATAGGGACTCGCGGCTGGTGTATCACACAAAGGAGAATTTGACCAATGGACGGTCTCAGACACAGCGACAAATGGAGAGTATTGGCGATATGATGTATCTATTCTTACCGGGCGTGTGCCACGTACGAAAGATTCTTCAGGCAAGGGTACCGATTTTAAAGTACCACCACGAGCATCTTAATCTGGAAGTGGATTTGTCAATGAATAATTTGTGAGTATAATGGAGGAGATGGTTGTTTTTTTTTATTTAAGAGGCATTTCTATTAAGCGGCGGTGTCAATCTCTGTTTCATTTAGTGCCTAGGGCGAAGTGGAACTACAACAGTGAGTCGACTCTCCACTTAGATACCACTGCAGACTTTAAGAAGTCGAAACCAGTCGATGTGTGACTTAGAGCTGTCTGTCTTCCGATCCAACACCCGCAGATTTGCCCCTCTTTTGCGAATCGAAGACAACTCAAAATTTAGCTAGATCTTCTTCAGAAAGTGTTCGACATCCTAATGCCTGCTATGGAGCTGATCATTCGCTGACAAGCTCAAAGTCATTTTGTTAGCCTATAGGGTGCGCTTTCATCAAGCTTTCTGTCGCCATTGATTTACCATTCAACGATGGTTTAAGGTCAATCGTCCTTCATTTGATGGAAGTGTTGGATGAGTGCGGGCCTTTGCAGCAATTTAAATGATCACCTTACCAATTTATCCAATGTCCTTTACGCAGGAAGTGCGGCAAGTAGAAAAGTGATAGTATAAAAAGAAAGAAGAAAATACGCGCAAGTACTTACTTACTTTAAAAGCCCCCGAACTGTGAAGCAAGTCTGCTTGACACACTGCAGACTTCCGCAGTTGTTTTATGACAGTCGAGCTCTGAAATTAGCTGCAACAAAGAAATGGAAAGAGACGCCGAAATGTTTTTACAAACAGGGCGTTCAATGCGTCCTTCGTATCGATTCGTAAGTGGTCGTTTGGATTAGCGGTTCGAACATTACGGACCGTTAGGTTGCTTTGTGGATGCGCAGTCTAGGATACCTAGTGCTACTTATTGCCTTATTCCTGGCGGGTGCAAGGGCAATAAATCGAAAGCCATTGTCGTGCCGTGGAAAACATGCTCGCCAACTAAGGTCTTTCCTTACTGATTTTGGTGGGGATTCCGATCGATACTTGTTTAACGGCGAACCCCGCAAGTGGGCCAGTAGGTATGCCTTGAAGTGGGAGGGTTGTGATCCCACTAATCAAGATCATAACCTCGCCATAAGGGAGACGAAGTGATCGCCTGGCTTAAACCGCATCCAAGGCACGTTCTAGAACATCAGTCTAATATGTGCACGTGCCATCAGGCGAGGCCGGAGCCCCTATTAAGGAGGAGTCATGATTTCCTGAAATTCAGGTACTTCAAGATCCTGATGTTCACAAATCCACTGCTTCATATGGTATTTTTCATATCGTTCTGAGAGGAAAAACACTTCAACGCTGGCAAAACCACAGCGGTAGCTTTTTATCTATCCTATTCTTCAAGGTTGTTTCCGAGACGATACAAAACTGCATTTGTTCAGCCCGTCCTCAAAAAACGAATGTTTTACCGACCAATTAAACTCATTTCCCTTCTTTCTAATGGCATGGAAACGCTGGCAGACTCAGCTTATAGAATATCTTGAATCCTAAAAATCTCTTAATGACCGGTAATATGGTTTTCGCAGCGACAGTCCACTAGTGATTTGATGACATTATCTAATCGAAAATTGAAACCAATCTCTTGGTTGTGAAAGTTAAATTTTTGCGCTTGATAATTAAAAAAAACATGAGTTTGGCATCCAGCCTTCTTGTCGAAAATGCGTGCATTTGAAATCGATGATACTCTTCTTTAATGGATTAGAAATTACGTTTCGGAATTTCCCTTGAATTTAAGTTGTTTCGGACGGTTTCTAGTTCAAATTGCTGGTGTTCCTCAAGGCTCTGTTTTGTCTCCGACTGTCTTTCTTCGAGTAGACGCCAAGCCTTGTTGCATGCTTGCCGATGAAACAGTGTCCAGTGATGACACCAATCATAGCACCAATTGGCAGTCTGTTTAGGCAGATCAAACACTTAGAGCGTTTCAGACCCAGCTTTGCCTAAATTTGTTTTGTCGATAGAAAAGTTGTTCCACTTGTACACCTAAGGTTAATTTTGTCGATGGCATCCTGCTTCAACATGAGTTTACATGAAGCGATTGGAATATCTACGGAACCTGTATCAGATTGAAGGGGCAGTTTAGTCCTAGGTTTTAGTCCATTCATCCTACAACAGACCACCTTCCTCCCAAAATGATCTGAAGGGGATGGTAACTTGGGCGTGTTTTGCTAAAACGTAACTGAGGAGTGAGGACTGATTTAATTTACGTTGCTTTTGAGGATTAAGAAATTCTTCAGAATAGCGGAGTGGCCAATTTCTTTCTCGGTCCACTGTAAAAATGCTTTAAGGCGAAAGATGTCAATGGGTGTCAGGTGAAACAGAATGACCATTGCGGCGGAGGGAGTCGTGCAAAGTGTTCCGCTCATGCAAAGACAAGCTGATCGTTGGACTTGCTGAGTCTGTCACGATTTGTTGCTTTATCTAATTCGGTCCACCAGATAACCACGTACATAAGTATCGGTTTTATTACCAAGATTTGTAGCCAGTGGGCAGTGGCGGATCTAGGATCTCGAATAGGGGGGGGGGGGGGGGGGTCCATAAAATTTATGCTGTCATGACCTAACTTAACCTCATTTTCTCATTCTTTTGATACATTTTGCATGAAACTACGATAGTGCCGCTTGTGTGGACACACGGTTACCACTGCAAACAATTTTAATTCGGAACATCTACTTCGCGACACAGTGTCGATAATTTTTTGATACACAGATATATATATGTACCAGTTATGAGTGGCGCAATATCAACCAATGTTTCTATACAATAGCGGAAGAGAGGCAGGCCCAAAAACACCAGGATCACGCAAATGCAACAACACCAGATTGGCCTAAGTCCGGCTAATACTTTTTGAGGTCAAACCGGCAAACCCCACAGGCGGACCATTAGCAATGCAGTGAAGTGGAAGTGTTATGATTCCTATAGTCCAGAACATGACCTCGTCGTTAAAGAAAAGAAGATCATGCGTTCTCTATTATGAACTCTCCTTTGCTAAATTTAGTTACTTTAATAGCAGGAACTCAAGAACAACACCAGCTCTATTAGACTTCCAATTCGTCTTCAGAACATACAAGCCCCAAAGATTCTGATCCAATTTCCACCATTGACTTTCTACACAGTTTCCTTGTGCTCCTTCCGATAATGGATTTTGTTCCTTTTACTCTCATATCCTCCTCTAAGTTATGCCTCATAATCAGTTAGGTTGATCACGAAACCGCACCTTATCAGCAATCAGCGATATGACATCACTTTCACAGAAATAGAACGCCAATTAACCCAAAACACACTGACTTATGTCCTGAGCTCTTGGCTTTGACAAAAGAAATTTTATTCACTTGAAATTGTTACAAAAGCCAACAACATTTGAAAAAAAAACAAAACTATTCAATAAATTAAAAACTACGAACTTATATCTTTGCGTTTGTATATATGTTGCACGCCTGTATTTGCGCGCTTATCGGAGGAAAAATTTGTCAATGTATCGTTGTGATTGTACACATAAAAAAAATAAAGAAAATTATCAAATAATGTAACGCTAACGCCCTTCTTTCTAATGGCGATAGGCCCTAGCTTCTTCTTCTTCCTTTTTCACTGCCTGGATGAGAATCAAACTCATAATGCCACACACCACATTCAGCATTCCCAGAGCCATTGCGAGGCCGACAATCCACGCTGATTTTCCCTCGAAGAACCAGGTTACGGAATCGACACAGCCGAGGAAGAATGCATTACCGGTCACGGTATCTCTGCAGGATGACGGCAGAGGTTGCCTCAAATCTAGATAGTCCCATGGCCCATCAGCACCACAACAACCGATGTTCTCCTGAATCATTGTGAGAACATGTGATGAATACGAATACTCCGAGGTCATGACGAATCTCTTCAAACTCGCACGAAGCAGAGGTTGCAAGCTGGAATGCATGGTGCTATAATCCAAGAGAACCCCAGACCCGACCATTGTAAGGATAAATCCAAAGATCTGCGTACCTATGAAGACTGTGAGCGCCAGCATATTCTCCATCAAGGCACTCAGGCATCCAAGGAAGGATACAGCCATCATAACGACGCTTAATCCAATCAAAATGTAGACTCCGATGTAAAAATTTTCTGCCTCAAGTATCTTCAGCCATTCGCTGAATCCGGGTTCGGCCCTGAGCCAAATTGTGAGCGCAAACAGCGAAGTTGCTATTACCCATGACACGATGTTGAAACAGAAAAGTGTGTATTTTACGCAACCGATTTGCTTCTCGAGCTTGTTCTCCTGTTGACCGTATCCCATTGTTGTACCTTTTGCAAGGATTTTTCGTTTCAGAATTCGAAATAAATTTACAGCTACTTTGAAAGTTTACTAAAAGTTAAGCGCACCTGTAGTTGAATGGTTCGAATTTTGTGGCAATTTTATCAGCTACGTTTAACTGGGTAACTATGGAGATAAGATAAGGCGAGGTGCGCAAGATAGCGCAATAGTCACCTAAAGCATGGCTATCGGATAGGTATAAGAATGTTGGTGGGATACAGTGTGTCTATGTTTGAGTATTTGTTAATTCTTGTAATACAGCGCGATTCATTTTGATAAAGATAGGAAGTGATAATTGGGTACAGGTGATTTTTAAACTGAGTCACAGTGGCCAAAGGGGAGATAAGAGTTTTAGCAAACAACTGAAACAAAGCTTTCATAATAACTTAGCGGCGATTACAAAAAGCGGCAACGCAGGTGAATTCTTGGGAAATGAATGAGTGTTGACCAGTATTTTGGTAGTTGACATTTTGACAAGTCATTTCCCCTCGGTTTTTCAAAGTAGTTCTGGGAAAAGGTTTCTAAAATTAATGATTTTCCCTCATCGTTTGTGTTTAGAAAATTCTTTGCTCCAACAATAAAATGCTCTGATGCACCCAGCAATGTTCAGTACGGAGTTTTATTATTATCTTGCACTACGGTTCGCATCTGATGCGCAGCCAAATTTATCTTTCCTGATTATTTTGCCATCATCGTGCCAGTACCAACGTCGTTGGTCAGATGGATGTCGACTTTATTGAATCGCCACATTGTGTTGTGCTTCTAAGGTCAGAGCTCGCAGATATGCTAGCAAGAAAAGGGGGAGAAATGCGTCTGCAAAGCACGGAATCGGGCATAAAACCCCCTGTGTGTAGTCAAAGGGAAGTTATCGGAAGCGGCCACTAGAATGGCTAGTCTAAGATGGAGTCACAAGGTATCCAAGGCCTTGTGGCACAACTTGAACAAAAAGAAAACTGGATAAGTTTTGAAGCTAGGTAGATGTCAGTAAAAATGACAATCGGCATCGTTTCCGAATCCTCTGAGGAAGCACGCGAAAAGATTGGGTCTCTCGGAAACAGACGCGTGCAGATACTGCAATGACATTTGCGTCACGGAAGACATTAGGCACATACTCAGTGAATACGAGGGTATCGCTCGACAGAAGACGCTTGGGCAACTATTTCTTTAATAGTGTAGAAAAGGGAGCGTTGATTGACTGCAACAAAAAGGTGAGATTTTGTAGCGAGATTAAATTCTTTGGGGAAGAGGTTTAGGATGATGACTTACGTTATAGTTGGTTCTCTAAGGGATCGCGATGGGCCATGGTGCCTAGTGTTTCTATAACAGCAATATCATAGCCCTGACTAACCTTACCTAACCTAAGGTCTGTGTTATTTTAATCTTCTGCTCATTTGAGTATCCTAAGGTAAGTCAGTGGCCATAAAATTGCTTGGGTCAGTGCTGTACGAATAACGTTGCTGAAGCGTTAGGTTTAACACTATGTTATAAGAGCCACACAGTTTATCATAACCCTTTGCTGAGTACCAGGTCATAGCGATGTTCAAGAGAACTGTGAAACTGACGAATTGGATAGACGAGGCTCCCTTGGTACAAACACAATAGGCTTCCTCACAGATTGGGCAACAACAATTTCTGCAGAAGCTGTAGAGACGAGGAAGAAGAGGAGACAGTACTGCATTTTCTGTGCACTTGTCAAGCATTTACCGACATTAGGAGAGCTACTTTAGGTCAATACCGACATTAACAATGTTTTTTAAACACACATAAGGTGGTGACATTTGACGTTTGAGCACTTGCGGTGGATATCGATAGGCAGGAGATATTGCGCGGTACCCCGATCGATTATGAGTTTTATCGTGGGTTTTCGTATTCTTTCAAGTAGCTCCAAATATAGATGAATGCGGAAACAAAATGCGCATCAACGCGGCATCAACTGATCTGAAACTTGAGTTGAACGGTCCAAAAGGTTAGGTTAGGTTAGGTTTGAAGCAATTGCTGTGCTTGCACGGGGGCCCATTGGTCCATTGTGATCCCTTTTTGTTTATCGTGGTAAAAAACTTCACTTACAATAAAAACACTTACCATACTTCGTTTAAATTATTCTTGCTGGTTGGCCTATTGGAACCAACCTGTTTTCTTGTCAAACCTGATTGTGTCCGTCAGTGGTACCTGCGCTACGTCCTCTAAGTCTTCGAAAAATCTGTTACCCAGATAGCGAAGTCGAGATGTCTGGAGGTTTGGACACTCGCAGAGCAGGTGTTTGATGGTCTCGGTTTCTTCTGTATCCTGACAGCTCCTGCAGTAGTCTGGTGAGCTAATGCCCAGCCTGTTTGCCATTACACCTATGGTGCAGTGGCCGGTCAGTACGCCGGTTAGGATACGTATTTATTGTTTATTCATTCCCAGAATGTGCTTTGTTCTTTTCTCGTCGATTCTTGGCCATAGGCTGCGAGATATAACACAGTCGTTCCTTTGGCACCAGGTAGTGTTAATTTGTTCCCTCAGTTTTTGGTCAGTGTTTCTTTTTGCTGCACTAATTGGGATGTCTATTGACGTAATGGCGTCCATTGCGTCAAGTTCTGACCCTGTTCTTGCTAGCTCGTCTGCCTTTTCATTCCCCACGATGTCGCTATGACCGGGGACCCAGCAGAGAGTGATCCTGTGTCGTTCGCCTATTTCGTTAAGGGATTTTAGGGAGTTCCTGACTGTTTTTGACTTTATGGTTTCGCTGTCTAGTGCTTTGATCGCCGCTTGACTGTCTACGAAGATTGTAATCTTGGAAGGATCCAGATTCTTCGCGGAGATTGTTTTTGCTGCCTTGTCTATGGCGACTATTTCGGCTTGAAAGACGCTGCATTCGTTGGGGAGTCTGTACGAGTCATTTATGTCTAGGGGCTCGCAGAAAACTCCTGCTCCTGTACCTACATCCATTTTTGACCCGTCCGTATAGATATGGATTTCTTGTGCGCTGGCGTGCGCGTTCCAGTTCTCTCTTTGTGGTATATAAGTAGAGTAGTTTTTCTCGAAGTTTCGATTGGGGATTATGTAGTCCGTTTTCCTGGATAGATCGATACCCAAGTAATTGTAAATTATGGAGCCGTGCCCATAGGAGCTGTGTCTCCACATGTTTGCCCATTGAGGCGGAGGGCTCCTTTGGCTGCCATGCTGCGAATGTATTCACCAAGGGGAGGGGGGGGGGGGGGGGTAAAATGACTTCCAGCCTGGCTTGGGGTGTTGATCTCATTGCTCCTGTTGTGCCGATACATGCTAATCTCTGTACCTTAAGGAGATAGGTAGTCCTTTCTGTTGCCTTCCACCAAACAATATACCCGTATGTAAGTATGGGTCGTTTGATCGCTGTATACATCCAATGGGTTATGTAAGGGCGCATACCCCAACGTTTGCCAAAGGTCTTTTTGCATGCGTAGAAGGTGCTTCATAGTGCTTTTTTTGGTCCAAAAGGTACTTTATAATCCATTGGAAAAGAGTGTCATCGATTCCTAATGCACTCATTTTGGACAATAGAACTTGTCTTTGAAATATCAAACGGAACCACCCTGGTGAAGAGATTGGTTCCACTTTTCGGTTAGATAAGCCGTCAAATAACCAGTGGAACTGTTGCTGCGAAAACCGTATTGCTGGTCATTAAGATGTTTTCGGGGTTCAAGATATTTCATAAGGAAGGAAGAGACGTAAGTGCTTTTGATCGGTAGGAATAGCAAGAAGAAGATTCTCCTTTTTTGTGAGAGGCTGGACAAATGCTGTTTTTCATCTAGTCGGAAAGAACCCTGAAGAAGGGGACAGAGAGAAAATCCTAAGCAGTGGTCTTGCCAGCGTTGAAGAAAAGCGTTCAGAATGATAGGGAACCAGTGGAATTGTACAAGGTGGGCCAAAAGAAGTCATCCGATGTTGTTTGGCTTTTATTTTTTTCCTAAATGAAAAACTTCGATTCTGTTTTTTGATCATGTTTATTTGAACCTTAAGAATTTTATTGGTCAAGTCGAGAAGATGATATCGGCCAAATGGGCACCGTCACAATTGATTACCACACGGGCTCGTTTTATGGCATTTTTCGTCACTTCGGCGAGAACTTCGGGAGACAGATTCTCGCACTCGTGTCGAATGTTGTCCTTGAGTGCTTCTAGGGTACCAGACTTGTTCACGTAAACACGGGACTTCAAAAAACCCCACAGAAAAAAGTCGTGAATGGTTAAATCGGGCGATCTTGCGGGCCTGTGCAATTCGCCAAAACGAGGGATGAGGCGACCCGGGAACGCCGCCTTCAGAATATCGGTTGTGGCTCGCGCAGTGTGTGCCGTAACTCCGTCCTGATGGAACCACATGTCCTACAGTCCTAATTCGTCCAATTGCGGCAGAAAAAACTCGGTTAACATGGCCCTATAGCGCGCACCGTCCACTGTTGTCGTTTGACCAGCGGCGTTCTCGAAAAAAAGGGCCCGATGACTCCTCCAGCGTGAACAGCGCACCATGCAGTAACTTTGAGCGGGTGTAATGGGACCTCGTGGATTTTCGGTGCCCCAGAAGCGATAGTTTTGCTTGTTCACGTACCCGCGGAGGTGGAAATGAGCCTCATCGCTCATTATGATTTTGGACGAAAAATCGTCCACTTCGTCCTCGAGATTGAGGATGGCTTGGGCGTAGGTTACACGGGTTTGGCGGTCGACAGGCAGCAGCTGATGCACGGACTGGCCTTTGTACGGGAACATGCGCAAGTTTTTGACCAAAATTCGCCTTAGAGACGACCGGCTGATGGCTAATTGCGAGGCACGGCCTCTGGTCGATGTTTTCGGCGACAACTCGACATCCTCGTCAACAGCGGTGATATTCTCGGCACAACGGGCGCTCCGGGGCCGGCCACTCTTGGCAACGTCTCGTGTTGTCCCATACTCTTCAAGGTTGGTGGCCAAACGGCGCAGTGATTGCGCAGTCGGTGTCGGACGGCCGTGGAATCGGCGACGGAATTCGCGCTGCGGCAACACTACAGACGAATTGTTACGCAAAAAATAGGCACGATTATTCCGCATTCTTGGGGAGTGTATCGCTCCATGGCTGGTTCACTTGTATTCTACATCTGTATGGTCCACAAATGTCAAAACAGATTTGTCATTGGCGGCCATTTGCAAAAATAAGAGCATCTTCCAATAGGGTGACTTCTTTTGGCCCACCTTGTATATGTCAAGATTTCGAAGTACTCTTGCCATTGTTAGATTTTTTTTTTTTTTTTTTTTTTAAATTCTGGCTCGCCAAGGCGATTTATAAAAGGGGGGGTACTTCGACCTAAAAGATCTTTTGTACCGTATGGGCCAGAAAAATTTTAAACTAGTAAAATTTCCACTTTCCGTGTAAAGCGGACAATTTTACCAGTAGAAGAATTCTTTATGTCCTCGGGGCTCAATTGTTCCCTAAGAAAGATCTTCTTTCTAATTCCATTAAGGGCTGGGCATTCACATAAAATGTGTTCAGCTGACTCGTCCTCTTCAAGACAGAGTCGGCACTCAGGAGAATCTGCTATTCTCATTTTGTGTAGATGATATCTTAAACCGTGGTGACCAGTAAGGTAACCTACTAGGTTTTTGATATCATGCCTGCTTAGGTTTAGACATTTGCTGGCATTATGATTGAAGGGCCGAATGGCTCGTTTGGCCTGTCTTAGACCTGGGATGTTATCCCAATGATAGATACATTTTCTATGTTCCCAGCTTTTAATTGCTGCCGTTGCTGCTGATCTAGGGGTGCAGCAGAAAGGTTCGGGACCTATGAAAGGTGTTTCTGAACCTTTTCTGGCCAGTTCGTCGGCCTTTTCGTTACCTTCTACCCCGACATGACCCGGAACCCACCATAATTTGGCCTTGTTTCTTGCTCCGAGTAATTGTAGGGTATTGAAGCAGTACATGACTGATTTGGAGTCAATGGTATACGAGCTAAGGGCGTTTATAGCTGCTTGACTGTCCGTGAAAATATGGATGGTTGCACCTTTTATGCCAGATAAGATAATGTGGCTGGCGCATTCTTGAATGGCGTGGAGCTCCGCTTGAAATACGCTGGGACTTTTTCCCATGGGTATCGTAAAGCGTTTGTGTGGTCCGTATATTCCCGCTCCTACCCCCGTTTCCATTTTAGAACCATCCGTATACCACTTTATGCCGTTATGGCTGTTTGGTGGGTTATTGCTAACCCATGCTTCTCTTTTGGGTATCTCCGTGGAGAACCGTTTGTTGAAGCATAGTGTTTTTTGAATGCGGTCTGTGACCGCGCAGTTCATGTTAAGTTCTGGCAGTTCATCGAGAAGGGTCTTAAGTTCCGGATGATCATTAAGACTTATCTCGTTTAGCTGTATTAGACTTATTGCACTGCGGATCGCCACTTTTTGGACGTATATGTGTAGGGGTATAATTCCTGTTATTCCCTCTATGGCAGCTGTTGGACAGGTACGCATGGCTCCGGAGATACCAAGGCACGCAAGCCGTTGTACCTTTTTGAGCTTCTCTATTGCGACCTTTTGTGTGGATTTTGTCCACCATACTATGGAGGCGTATGTTATGATGGGTCTTATCATCACTGTGTAGATCCAGTGGACGATCTTTGGAGAGATTCCCCAGGTTCTACCATATGTGCGACGACAGGCCCATAAAGCTCTATTAGCTTTACTGATTTTGTTGTTTATGTGAGAGTTCCAGTTAAGTCTCTTGTCCAGGATTACTCCAAGATACTTGACTTCGTCGGAATACTCTACGACCGTGTCGTTTATTGTGATTAGGCCTAGGTCTAATTTCCTCCTTTTAGTGAAAGGAACGATGACGGCTTTGCTGGGATTTATGGAAAGATTTTCCTTAATGCACCAGTCTATGGCTGTCTTTAGAGCATTTTTCATTTTTGATGTGACTCCTATTGAGTCTTTGCCCCTAACTATGATGACAATATCATCGGCGTACCCAATTGTGGTGTAGCCCAAACTGCTCATCTTGTGTAGCAGGTCATCGATGACCAATGACCACAGAAGGGGTGAGAGTACTCCCCCTTGTGGGCAGCCCCTTACGGCTTTTACTGATACTGAGGTCGTTCCTGACGAGGAAGTTATTTTGCGACTTTCCAGCATCGCTTTAATCCATATAATAGTTGGTTTATCTATATTTCTATGGTACAAAGCATTTGATATGGATTCATATCCAGTGTTGTCGAAAGCACCCTCTATGTCCAGAAAGGCACAAAGTGCGATCTCTTTGCAACGGTAGGCGTTTTTTATCTCTGTAGTTAGTCTTAACAGAGCGCCTTCCGTGGATTTGCCCTTTTGGTACGCATATTGGTGAGGGTGCAGAGGCATGCTTTTTGATATGCATTTTCTAATGTGAATGTCAATAATCCTTTCCATTGTTTTCAAAAAAAACGATGTCAGGCTTATCGGACGATATGATTTAGGTAATTCTCTCGGCTTGTTTCCCGGTTTAGGTATAAATACTACGTTTACCTCCCTCCAGGTAACTGGTATATACCCCCAGTTGAAGCTGAACCTAAATAAGGCAATCATGGATGGTAGTAAAAATTCTATTCCATTTTGAATGAGGGCTGGAAAAATACCGTCTGTACCTGATGCCTTGAATGGTTTAAATGAGTTAATTGCCCATTTAACCTTATCCGGAGTAAAAAGTGTTCCGGATAAACTATGAATTCTGCTGAGGTTTCTTGGAATTGAGACCTCCGCTGTATGGTCGTCTGTAATGACCATCGTGTGAGAACCTGGGAAGTGAGCCTGAAGCAAAGTTTTCAGCGTTTCTTCCCGGTCGCGTGTGATTGAACCATCTGATTTAATTAACAATCCCATGCCTTTTTCTTGATCCGTTGACAGGGCCCTTTGGAGGCGTGCCACCTCTGGAAGTTTTTCTATCTTCTCACAGTTTACACGCCATGAGGCTCTTTTGGATCTGCGCAACTCTAAGTTGTATATGGTCAGCATGGATTTATATTGTTCCCATGTGCCGGTGCGTTTAGCTTCGTTAAAAAGCTTTCTCACCCTCTTTCGAATAGACTCAAGGTTATCGTTCCACCATGGTACGCACCTTTTAACCACGGTTCTTTTAACCTTGCAACTATTTTTGAATGAGGTGAGAATAATATCATTTATTTGACATTGCGCAGCATCTGCATCAATTGTATTTGATGGTGCTTCTGGCAGCATGTCAGATCTGACCGCAAGATTTTCGCGGTAAGTTCTCCAATTAGTCAGTCTGTTGTCATAACGGACTGACGCGTGTTCGGCATTGCATCTTATCTCGAAACGGATGTGCATATGATCCGATAGAGATGCCTCGCCAGACACGTGCCATCCCTCTATAATATCCTTCATAAAAGGAGATGATATAGTAAGGTCTAAAACTTCTTCTCTTATAGAATTTCTAAATGTAGGACTATTTCCCTTGTTTAGAAAAACGAGGTTATTGCTATATAGATATTCTAATAACGACTCACCTCTGTTATTTGTATCTCGGCTGCCCCAGATGGTGTTATGTGCGTTTGCGTCGCAGCCGATTAGTATATGTACTTTCTGGTCCTCACAGTACCGGACAAGTTCCTGTATTGGTAAGGGAGGCACTGCATCCCTGTCTCCAGGAAAGTACGCCGATGCGCTTACAAATTTATGCAGCTCTCGGCCTTTGTGACGCTCTATTAGGACCGCCACCAGGTCCCTAGTTGTGAAACCTGGAATGAGAGAAAATTTTATATCTTTCTTAATAGAGATAGCCGCCCTTGGTCTGAAAGGACCTTTGGCGAAAATTAGCTCTCTGTGTTTACAATTTAATCCGGATATCTTACCATTGGTTGCCCAAGGTTCCTGGATTAGTCCAATAGCAATGTTCCCTTCGGCACATCGCTGGCTAAAGGTGTCCGATGCACCCATAGCCCTGTGCAGGTTGGCCTGCAAAACGCTGAGACGGGTGGTCATTTGCGTCTGTATTCAGGGTTTCGTACTCTATTGGGCTTGTTATCACCTCTCCTACGTACGATACCCTGTTGAGGAGGACCACTTTGTCTGCCTCTAGGACTTTTGTTTTTATGTCCTTCTTGTGCCAGTGCTTTCTTACGATCCATACCTAACTTAGGCCTGAATCGTGTTTGGCTTTCTCTGGCTGCGCTTGACTTCGCGCTGGTAGCTTCTTTTTCTGGCACAGTTGTTACCGTACTTGAAGCTGCAGCCTTAGCGGCAGCGCTGGTGCTGGCCCCACTTGGGTCAGTTGCGGTGCTGCCGTGAGCTGTGACATCCTTCTTATCCAAAACGTGCTGTTTTTGATCTTTAGGGCCCTGTGTGGCCGTCTTGTCAGCACTTTTTAGGATAAGTTTGGTCTGTCCGAATCGGAAAGAGACCATACCCTTTAGCTCCACGAGTCTCCTCATGGTGCTGTCGTTTATGGCAAAGACCATATGTGCGATGTCTCGCTCATCCGATCTTTGCAGAACCCTCCACGTTCTCGTGTTCAGTTCTTTGTTTTGGCCATCTAATAGGGCTAGGATCCTTTCGCTAGCTACGCCGGTACTCTGCGGGAAGAACCCTCTGATGACATGTGGTTTTGGAAAATTTTCCTCTCCCACAAGCATCACCTCTAACCCGCATTTCTCTTTTAGCTTGGCGAAGGTTGCCTTCATCCACTCTGCAGTGGTGGCGTCTGCACATACGATCATGAGCCATCCGGCTTTGAACGTAGTACCGCGGAAGGCTGGTTTAACCTCCTCGTCACGCTGTTCGATCGTGATATCCATAATCCTCTCCTGTATCGAACCCATTTGTTCGTTGGAGAGAGGATTACGATCGATGTCCACCGGTACAACACCCAGTCTTACATTGTTAGATTGGTCATATGGAGTATTCTACGCGCTCGCGTACAGGAGGAGGTGAAGCACAATCTGGGAGCTTTGAGCTAGCTGCAAGGTGGGCAACAAGCAGATTGACTTTTTCTAGTCTAGTAGTGAGTGTCGGTAGTGTTTTTAACCAACGACTAATTTTTTAGTTTGTTTTTTGCATCAACTTTTTGTCGTAGGAGAATTTGACACGATTAGTGTAGGCATTGCAGTCGTTTATGACTCGTTTGAACTTTTTTCGGTTTTCCTCAGAGGGGTTGGCCTTATATCGAAAGCTTACCTCTTAATCTGATAGCCTCGTTGCAGCCCGAGTCACACATTCACACCACACCTCTTGCGTATTAATTTTCATGAGAAGCTTCTCTTATTTGTCGTTCGGAGTCGATGTCGGCTACCTTCCTCTTGTGCCAAAAATATAGCACCACATACGAATGGTGGGATAAGCTAGGTCTTCTGCTCTGTATGGGCGGTTTATGCCCATTTGATTATTATTTTTTTATTTATTTATTAATTGTACACCAGTGTGCTGATCATTCGGAATATGATTTCATATTTATTAACTTGTATAGACTGGGTTTATAGACCTTTTCGTAAATCAATTTACACTCAGCATTATTTTGTCCGACTTAGCTGTTTCTCTAATAATTTCATTTCTTTTTTTCAGATCCGGTTTCTACATGTCCGAGCTTTTGTACATGTTCGGCGAAATGGACAAACGAGTTCGACCACTTACTTTCAGCATCCGCAAATGGGCTCAATCATGTGGATTGACGAATCCCTCCCCGGGACGCTGGATAACAAACTTCTCCTTGACGTGTCTAGTTATCTTTTTCTTGCAACAGATGAAGAATCCTCTACTCCCACCAATTAATCTGCTAATTAATTCCGCCGCTCCAGATGATATCCGAGTAACGGAAGACGGTATTAACTGCACCTTTCGTCGCGATTGGCGTGATCTCCCCTTCCAGACAAAGAACAGCCTGCAAATCAGCGAACTGCTTCTGCAATTCTTTGAGTTCTATTCGCAGTTTGATTTCGCCAATCGAGGTATCTCATTGAATGAAGGAAAAGCTGTCTCTAAGCCGGAGTATGCAGCCCTGTACATAGTCAACCCGTTGGAACAGTTACTTAACGTGAGTAAGAACGTGAGCTTAGAGGAATGCGAACGGATACGAATAGAAGTTCGTAATGCCGCTTGGATGCTTGAATCCGAGGTGGATAATCAAACACTATCGGAGACTGACCGAAAGAACAACGATTGGGGCGTGTTAAATCTATTTAAGACACCAGAGCACGCAATAATTCGGCCGAATATGTTCTTCAAGCCGCGTATGGTTGAAGTGAGAGAGTTATTTGATGGTTCAGAAACGCAAGCATCAACCCTTCCAACGCCAGGCGTGGAGTTTAAAAACCAATATGTCAAGCAACATGTACAAAGTGTAAAAGTCCGCGCGAAAAGTGATTTAAAACAGATACGAATGAATTCATTAGGAAGTCTGAGCCCGCCCAAAGGGAGACGAAGATGAAAGTAGCAGGTTCTCGTCAACGTAGAAAGTAGCTTTGACTTAGTCTATATCAAAATAAAAGTTTTTGGTTTGAAGTTCAAACCTTTAATGCTGTGCTGTTTTAATTTGGGCTTGAAATTTATTATTTATTATCTTCGACATTTTCCGAACAGTGTCCGATTCCCCTTCGAAGTTAGACGTCGTCCGCCTGCGCAACCTTTTCAATTTTGCCATTGTCAACTCTTGACAGAATTTGTTTACAACCATAATCCATGCGAGGTGAACTTGTCCAACGCGTTGCGGATAAGTGGAGATCAATGCTTACCAACAAATAGAAGCTCATGGCCACGTGCTGGTCGTTGGACATTATTATGAATCGCTTTGAGCAACGATTTTAAAATGATGTACTGCATATTTTCGTTGCTGTGAGTTGTTTTGAGCTGAAGTACGGCATTGATCAATGTACAGTTGTGTGACATAGGGAGAAAGAACATCTGTGGCCGAACGTGAATTGAAAAACCCTAATTTAAGTTTACAAGTAGCCCACTGTGTGTTGGAATAGAACATGTCCAACTGGTTCGACACGTTGTCAGGTGTACAACAAGGTTGTATTTTGTAAATTTGCCCGGAGGAGTACATTTTGCTGGGATCACTATAAGCATTTTGCTATATACTGACCGTTTTATCATTGTGGGTTACAATTCTGTTTTTTTTTTGCGATTGCAAAACACACGAGGCTCGCCATGCGTTGTAACACGAACACTGCCAATTTGAATGTCTGCACTAGTGTACTAGGCGGATTTGAAGTCACCGAGCACAAGACGAAGTATTTGCTTTTAACAAACAAACAAACATGTGTACATTTGGCTACTTTCTTATCAGCTACCTAGCCTCGAACATTTGTTTTTGGGTAACTTGTTATTGTTCGTAGATACGTCAAAAATAGGTCCGTTCGCGTACTTTATGTGTATAAAAATTAAAAGTGCCAAATCTCCAAAATCGTGAGAATTCTCTCATTTCTAAGAAAAGTACGCGAACGCTTTTGTGTAAAAAGGTGAAAAACCTCTTAGTTTGGCTTGAAAAGAAGCAACAGCTGTTTTTTTTTTGCTGGCAAACTCGTAGGATTTCATCATTTGACAGTATTCATTTTCTTACCAGCTGAAATTCTGTGTGAAGAAAAATGAACGAAAGTACATTTTTCTTTCGTTCATCTTTTTACCATTTTCTCAGTACGCGAACGCGTTTGTGTAGTTTTGCACGAAAGTTTATATAAATTTACGTTTGCATATTAGTTCGCGAACGGACCTAATGGCATACCAATACCAGCTATGACTTGAAATATGCTTCACTTATAGCCATTGCTACCTTATGAGATTCATTTTATAATAGGTCCTTTCGCGTACTAATATGCAGGCGTAAATTTATATAAAATTTCGTGCGAAGCTACACAAACGTTCGCGTACTGAGAAAACGGTAAAAAGATGATCGAAAGAAATATGTATTTTCATTCATTTTTCTTCATACAGAATTTCAGCTTGCAAGAAAATGAAAACTGTCAAATGATGAAATCCTATTTTTGCCAGAAAAAAAAGTGGTGCGCTTCTTTTCAAGCCAAACTTTGACGTTTTTCATCTTCTTATAACCGTTCGCGTAATTTTCTTTCAAATGAAAGGATTCTCTCTCGGACATTTGACAGTTTTCATTTTTCTACACTTAAAGTACGCGAATGAACCTGATAGGTCTGTGCAATGACTTTTGCCATCAAAATTGCAATGATTGTCAAAGTGACAGTGGTGGGTATAAATTCTCTCACAGGCTGAGAAACCTGAGCAAAGTAAAATGTTTTGTAGTAAAACAACTGCGGCTGCTTTTCTAACATCGAGCAGCTGGTCCAAAAAAAAATCCTTTGCTTCAACTCATGAGCAAGGCTTAGGCCACTTATCCAAATTTAATTGTCTCCGTATCCGTAGGCCAGCATAAATGCAAACAAAAATAACTATAAAAAAAACCATACAACTTTTTCACATTTTATTGTTATTCTGTTGATTTTTTGTTTGTTTTATTTTTATTATTTTTTTATTTTTTGTTATATTTTACAGAAAATACGCTTACAAATAATGAAGTTTTAGAATTATAATATTCTATATTTTATGATTTTTTAATAATTTTATTAGCTCATCTCTCCTCTTTCTCAATCCCAACTTAAAAAAAAAACTAAAAAAATAAGAAATGAAAATTTCCTTGGGAACTAAAAAAGGAAAACAAAAATTACTCTATTTTCGTATAAATAAAATGTTACTTTTTTTCTTCTCATATAGTTTATATAAATATATGCTTGTATGTACCTACTATAATGTATACATACAATAATAATTATTTGTGAGTTAAATTGCTTAGATTTGTTTATCGCATTTTATGGATTTTTATTTAAGAAATAAGATTAGATATAGAAACAGAAATAGACAAACTAATTATAGAAAACAAATCATATTTTTTATTAAGGCTGCGCCCAAGGATTCTCAATCCTTGATACAGCTTTTATTTTTCGCTTTGGTAGAAATATATAAATGAACGAAACGTAAAACTAAAACCAACACAATAAGGTTAGACGAGAAAGTGATACATAATTCCATTTAACAATACGTATTCTGTTTATTTTTATTTATTTTTTATACACAAAATTATTTACGAATATGTTTTAATATAGCTAGACCGTGTTCAGTGGCAAATTGTTGCTTTCAAATATATTTATTTTTTAAATATACATACAATAATTCAGTTGAAAAACATGAAAACTAACAAACAAATATCTCTCTCTTTTTTCAGTTGGATAAGAGGTTTCTTTTTCAATGTTGAGAGTTGAATGCTGATGCTTGGTTGTGAACGAATAATTTATAATTAGAACTAATGCAGCCAATTATTACGAGTAGTCATAGTCATGATGATGAAGGAAGCAAAGACCTTTCTTTATTTTTGAGATTTTTTTTGTATTTTAAGGAAACATACGTTTGTTCAAACAAAAGAAAAACCTCTCAAAAGAAGAAGTAAACACATCGAAAAGTGGGATCGCGGATTGGTCGTGTGTTGGTTTTCTTTACCAATTAAAACAAATCGTGCTCTGTATCGGTCGATCGTTTGCTCTTCGTTTGTTGCTCGTCTAAGATTTTGTTGTTTTTCACTTCAGATTTGTTGGGCTTAGGTAAAATCTCATCTGAACCAGAGTTTCAGTCGAAGGGCATCTACGCCGTTCAAGTAGTACCGGAACAGCCGCTTGTCCCGAACAAAACCTAAATTTTCGTACAGTCGGAGTGCGGGTATGTTTCGCATCTCTGTTTCGAGAACTACTTCGTCGGCGTTGTCTGCTAACATTGCCTGGGATAAAGAAATCAAACAAATTGTTAAGAGAAACGTTGGTAGGTTCAGCAGCTATAAAAATAAGATGTGATTCAAAAGTTGATAAAAATGGCAATGTAGGTGGAACAATGTATTTTAACTAGTTAAGGTAAGATTATACTGTAATGCTATGTTGCCATTTGTGTGGCCGCAAATACATTACCACTTCATTTGCCAAATGAACATTTCACCGGAAATTGCGTTCACTATAAGCATTTCTTTATTAGTTCAGAGTCAAAGATGATTGAATAAAAAAGAGATACCAAACCTTTAGCTCCTTTGCCCCGCGACACACATTTGTTTACGTTTTTTTATGTTTAAATCCACTTCCAGTGCACCCCTGTCTGTGAATACATGTGAGTCAAAACGAATGAATTCAGCAGTAAGAATTGGACACACCTTTTTATCAACGGTGGTGAGTATTTTGACAGTTCATTGGGTTTCTTTCTTTCTTTTTCGGGCGCAGTGACTCAATGGTTAGTGTGTCGGACTACTAATCCAAAGGTTCCATTCCCGCCGGGTCCAAGTAACATCTTGAGTTTTTTTTTCCACTGCCCCACCTCTTGCGAACGTCTGACAAACATCAAAGAGTATCAATTGTCATGAGAAGCTTCTCAAATTTGCCGCTCGGATTCGGCGTATAATTGTAGGTCCCTTCCACTTCGCAAAGAAAGCGGTTGGAGAAGCTAGGTATGGGCCGTTAATGCCTAATATTTTTTTATTGTTTTTCTTTCAAAGAAAACCACAATTTATTTCTTCAAGTCAAGCCATCGGTAAGTTACAATAAATTATTCTATTTTAAAGATAATAAAATGTGTTTATTTTTATTCCAGCTTTTGGGGAGTTTTTCTACGACTAGGAGAGAACAATGGAGAACTTCTCGTGTCAGTTATGACAATGTCCCAGGACGAACATGCGGCAATCCAGAAATAATGTAGACAGACTTTGCATTCTATACAACAACGCTCTGACTGCGGTTTTATTTTCGAAGACTTGGCCGGTGTTATTTTCGACAAACATCTAATACAACTGCCGCATAATACACAGATGTGACGCTGTGGAGCACTATGCAGTTTCAATTTTAGAACGGATTTTTCCAGAGCATTTTCGCTCGTCGACTAAAAACGCTTTTCATCTTGCCGAACAATTTAGAGGAGCTTTCTCTTTGTTTAGTTTCCGCGTTTCATTTAAAAAAGCAACACAACTTGTTGATAGAGGAGTATGCGCAACGAAACGTTTGCGAGGATGAGTGTACTTTACATACAATCTCATGGAGGCGATTTAAAAACATTGGCTCTCCACGTGGTCTTGGAGTGTTATGTAAAATTTTCAAGAGCCTTGGTCGCACCAGAACATGTAATGTTGTATACGACCACTTCATGGAATTGCTCGCCACTAAGGATGAGGTTGTGAATGAAGTTTTACTCATTATCGGAAGTATAATGACAAGCGAAACGGATATACAAAGCGAAGAGCTTGTTGATTCCTTTCCAAACGAATGTCACTGGCATTTAGCACTGCTGCTAGATGAAATGCAAAGACTTAAGGTAAGATTAGACTGCATGCCAATTGTGCATTCAAATGACCACAGCCAAATGACCAGATTATCTGTCAAATTACCAAAAGTTCAGCGCTGTCAGGGTAGTATATAAGACTACGTGACCACAATGACCATTTTGGTCATTTTTGCCCTGCTGGTCATTAAAGGCATTTGTTGTTATATTTTATATAGTGGGTTGTAGTAACGCCGTACCTACACGTTAAAGCGAAACTTAATTTTTAACAAAATAAATAAAACAGATAATCGGAAACATTAAAGTAATACCTAGGTATTACACAACAAATACTAAACCATGCACATAAAAATAACAAGAAAACCACTAATTAACACTGAACAAAAGCACAATAAAAATGTAATTATTAAAACAATTTACGGCAAATGTTATCCAAAAATATTATTATTATCATGCAAAAATGTTATTATTGAAGTATTAAATAACTGCACGCTTGGAAAAGATGACAATTTTCAGATGACAAAAATGACAGCAATGCCATAACCAAATTTCAATAAATTGCATATGGTCATTAGGTCATTATACTGGCATTCGTGCTTATTGTCTGATTACACTGCATGCAATTTTGTCATTTTTATCTGTCAAAATCAGCATGGTAATTGTGGTCATTTGGTCATTTGAGATATGCCGATTACACTTCATGACCCTATTTTGACAGCGAGTACTGTCAAAAATGGTCATTAAATGCCAACGTGGCATACAGTCTAATCTTACCTTTAGTCAGAAAGGTACGCTTAGTGCTCCCACTGTACGATTTTATATAACAATGTATTATTAGATAATCTTATAAATACGATGACAGTTGCTGATGCATAACTATCGGCCGATTTCGAGGTGAGTTGACCAAACTTCCTATGGCTTCGATGCTATATCCGTTAATTTGGCTAATGATTTTAGATGAGGTCGGCGAGGCTGCGGGGGCAAATGTGGTGACTTGATTAAGTCACGCATACTTGTTCGAAAATGTGGTAATGTGCGTGACTTTGTCAATTTTATGGGAATTTATCTTGAAGGCAAAGCGTTTTCCAGTTTGGTATCTCTATAATTCAATAATCTCTGTTCAGAGCAGAGTACTGCGCAAGTAGGGCATACTCTTAGCCGAGCGTTCTGATTTGTCTATGAAACACACTCGAGCGCTCAGCTGTCATTTGATTGGAAATAATGTTTATTTTTTAAATAATACTATTTTTTTTATAAATTGTACTACTTCCTGCACCAGAAAAACAACCCCGGCCGCATTTTTAATTGTTCTTGATTTCGTTTTCATTTATTTTCCCTCCTCCTAGCCTGTGTTCAGTTTTTTACTCAGACTGCGCAGTCAATATATTTGAACTCATAAAAAGAGTTCCGATGAAGCTCTCAACGAAAAAAGAAACACAGTTTGAACGCTCTGATGTGTAAGAGCTAAATGTACGATTACACGGTCATTTTTTCGAGTCATTTAAATGAAGCTGTGACGTCAGGAAAAAATGTCGCATTAGAGAGACATTTAAGCTACGATTCGTCATTATTCATTTGTGAAAAAATGGCGATTACACGGTAATGACTAGTATCGTCATTTTTGTCCCAAAATCAAATGCCACACACTGCGAGTCATTTAAAATTTTCCGTTGGGATGTCATTAAATAAAGAGCGAAAAAATGACGATCACATGGTAATGACTTGCCTCATTAAAAAAAATGACACCTTTCCTATTATTTCGATTTCGTAATGAGCAATGAGAAAATTATAGCTTCTCTCATTTAGTGTTTTTCTCTCATCTAAATAAAAAAAAAGTGAGTGGCACTCGGGGACTTCCGCGGTAAAGTTATTGCATAGAATTTTTTATCTTTTTCTTTTTAGCTCTTTAAGTTTTTCTTCTCTATAAAACGAAAATAGCTAGGTATAAATAGTGTAATTACACACCACAAAAATTATTCATTCCAAAAATTTGAACATTTATATAGATATAATATCATATATACTTTCTCTGCGCAGCATTAATGTGTATTACATATACACAAAAAAGGTGTGAGCCACGCTGCACTCACACGGTATAGTTGATGTGTAAACATGTAGACTCGTCAGCGTTGCATTAATTAAAATTGTGGGCGTGTCAATGGGCGAATTTTGAAAATATTTACACATGAGCATCAAGGGCCCCTGGAGAGTCTATATTATAAATTTCAGCTCCCTAGCTCAAACTTTGGTTTTTTATCGTCCGACCTGAAAATCTGACGATGACGCTGACGCTCGATGTTTCCAACTAGCCCCTACCGAGAGCAAAGATGTTTAGATATCAAAAAAAAAAAAACAACGACACGCAGTTGTTTTCAAACGGTCCTCCATCTACGTAGTAATCGCGCCCAACGTCGTTTAATTGCGGTGATCTGACGAGAACCGATTAACTCACGTGGATAGATACCTATACAACTATATACTTTCTCACAAACAGCTGCTATGTTTGGGAGAAAGTATGGGGTGTTAGGTTTTATTTTTGTTACGGAATTTCTTGATTCGGTCGCCGCGCTCAAAGCCCGTGAAAAAAGCTATGCAATAGCTTAAAAATGTCGAAAAGAACTTTTGCGATGATGGTGGAAATTGCGGAGAATGCGTATTTGGCAGCGTGTGTGCTGGAAAGCAGTGAAGATGACCTTGATTACGAGCCAACGCGACGAAATCGGAGTATTTGGCAAAAGAAGTGGTTGAGACGTCGCTATTTGTGCTGGATTGCTGCTCGAATTGCGCGAAGAAGAACCTGAACTATATCGCAACGTCCTTCGTATGTCAGCCAATCAATTCGATTATCTGTTGAGGTTGGTGAAGCCACAGATCGAAAAACAGAACACAAATATGCGAGAGAGCGTTTCAGCGGAAGCACGACCGTTAATAACGTTTAACACAATTATACCGTGCGGTTTCTAATAACATTTTGGAAAAATATTCCTTTTCCAGGATTAAGGACTTTTTTTTTGTTGCAAGGACCTCTCAGTAAAATAACGTTTAACACATTTATACCGTGCGGTTTCTAATAACATTGAGAGGCAGAGCAGTTCAATATTCACCTTAGATGAACAGATAGTAATACCTGTCTAACGACAAAGCATATCTGGCCAAGCTGGATCTGCGACTGCACTACAGCACTACAGGACACTCTCTAATATGCAAGCACGCATTAAGACTTGGCTTCTATTCAAATGACTTCTGTAGAAGCTGCAGGGACGAGGAGGAGGAGGAGACTACACTTAATCTCCTCTGTACATGTCCTGCACTCTCCCATAAAAGAAATCTCTATCTAGTGCTAACCTTAACCTTACCTAACCAAACCTATCCCTATTTACTCCTGTTTTCTGCGTTTTGCCTAATTTGCTCGACTTTGTAGTACTTTCGGTATTTAAACTAACACGATAGTTAACAGAATAGTCCATATTGTCGGCACTTGACGGCAACGCTTCATATTCCATTTCACTCATAGTAATTTGTACCGAAATAGCAGCCAGACACATGCAACAAACACCAAATGAAAGCACAGATATCATATTGAATGCTGTGTCATTTATCATTTGCGTACAAAAATGACACGGCCTGAATTTCGTGCGGTGTCATTTTTTTGAGGGTGTCATTTAAATGACGCAACAGCAAAAAGTGTAGTCATTTGTCCTAGGCGTCATTAACCCTCCGATGAGCGTATGGGTCTGGCCAGACCAAACCGATTTTTAAATGTGCTCAAGTTTTTTTCTTGGTATTTCTGAGTAGCAGCAGTCCATGACTTCTTCAAATATGCTGAGGTGAACACAAAGTACCGGTAAACAATACGTTTTCGATATATTTATAGTGGAAAAATTTAATTTTAAACGACTTTCGTGAATCATACACACATGGGTCTGAGTAGACCCACAGTAGATGCGTAGGATTCATAGTGCGAATACCGTAATTAAATTGGCTGGTGATTTGATATTGGATTATTTTCAAGTGTTATTTAGTTTTCTATCGACAAAATTGCAGGTTAGTAATACTGGGCTGCAGGAAATAACCCCCCAATGAAATAACACCCCAAATGAAAAATTAAATAACTCCCCAAAATTTGTATGGAGATGGGGATTTATTTCATATGAAATAAGTCCCCAAAATAGGGGACTAATTTCATGGGTTTTTGGGGACTTATTTCATACTTCAAATTGGGGGGTTATTTCATAGTGAAATAAGTCCCCAAATTTGGGGACTCAAAGTGCAATAAGGCCAAGTGCTAAAATTAAACCTCGCACCTACTCCAAATCAAACAGTGATCCCAAGCAGGTGGGTTGCAGGGGGGCAGCATGCCTCCCCATAGGCATTGCACTGATTATGGAAATCCCATATGGAAATCCCATAAACAGTGCAATGCGTGTAGGGGGCCATGCTGCCCCCCTGTTTTTGATTATTTTAGGAGATATTTTGATTATTTTAGGAGATATTTTGTTGCCGGTTGTGAATAGTGTTTGGCTCGTGTGTCAATTTTTTCGTGTTTTTCGTTTCCAGTAAAATGGAGCGAGAAGGCAGTGAGGTTGATATTATGACAAATTTGGTTCGTAAACTTAATGCACCAAATTTGAATCTGGAAGAACGAGAGCGACTTGAGACGCAAACTGGACAAATTATGGGGTAGGAATTCGACCCACTCGAATCAGGTGACGACTTGGACGATGAAAACTACGTGCCAGAAGAAGATGAAAATGTGGATGAGGCATCCGATATTGAACAAGAGATTGAGTTAGAGGCCGTTTTGGATGATAACGACGATGATTATGCGGAGGAATTATACACAGAAGCACCAACGGCAATTCCCTTATCCAGTGCTGTTGCACCAGACTACGTAGGTGCTCCTGTTCAGGAATGGCTTACCGTTAGAAAGATGGCAAGATATGGAATGCGAATCCACCACCTTCTGGAAGGCCACGTTCGCATAATGTGCCAACGACTACAAGAAGGGCCATTACGAGGAACATTGCCGCATCACCGAGCCATCTTCAAATCGTTGTTGTCACCCGAAATCGTGAACATTATAGTGCGGAAAACTAATCGAAAAGCCTTGGAATTCTTTCGACTATGGTACGAAGCGCATCCCAATAAAAAACAGCGAGTTTGGATGATGACCAACGAGGACGAAATGTATGCCTTCTTTGGGACGTTTGCTGGTGTGCTACACGCCAATTCGCAGAATTGTGGGCGAGTTACAATATGTCCATCTACAAAGGCACCATGTCCTTCAACCATTTCAAGCACTAGACCACATACATCTGCTTCGATAACGGTAACACTCGTGCGGAGAGGCTTCAACAAAACAAATCTGTGGCAAAAGACGATGTATGGCTCATGCTGATGGCTAATTTAGAGAGAGCATACACCCCTGAATGCCAAGTGACTATCGACGAGCAGTTATTTCCGTATTGCGGACGAGCTAAGTTTACTCAATATATTCCGAGTAAGGCCGCGAAATACGGAATAAAGGTTTGGTGGGTCTGCGATTCCGTGTCAAATTATCCCCTGAAAGGAATAATTTATACGGAAAAACCACCAAGTGGCCAACGAGAGACGAATCAGAATGCTCTTCATAATGTATTTTTATTTAGTAATAAATTAAGGTACCCGCACCTTTTCAAACGGACTAAAACATTCGTTTTATCATATTTTTACACAACCATACACACATACATACATTCGCGCCACATATACTAACACACACCCACACATTTAGTACATCTCTGGTCATCTCCCGTTCGTTGTCCTGAAATTACGCATTTAATATGTATGGGTCTGGGCAGACCCTTTACGCTCCATTTACCGCCTAATATGCCACCGCTCATCGGAGGGTTAAAGAGCGATCACACGGTCATTTTTTCGAGTCATTTTAATGACACAAAATTTATGTAATTTTCTTAGTCGTTTTCCTAGTCATTTAAATGACTCCTAAAATGTCGTCCCAATAATGGCGATCACACGGAACGACATCAAAATGACGGCTTTGTGACGTTATTTTTTTTTACGTCACAGCGTCATTTAAATGGCTCGAAAAAATGACCGTGTAATCGGGCCTTAACAAAGAAACACGACCCTTTTTGACAACTCAGGGTCTGCTTTGAACTTACAAAGAAAAACGCCTTATATAAAGGGTGTCCCATAAAGACCGTCATTTTTGAATTTAGTGTAATTTTTTTGTGTGTCGGTCGTACAGATTTGCTGTTCTACAGCCGTCATGTGTGAACATTATGCCTTAAACACAATCACGCTTTGGAGCTTTGCGTTGACAAACGCATAATGAATTCATTTTCTACCCAATTTTATGTTAATTTTCTACATTTTTTGTGACATCAGTTTATTCATAAGCAACATTTTAAGACAAAGATTGTGTCGATCTATTAATTTTTAAAATAATTAAATATAAGGCATTACAGGGCCTAAACCTAGCTTCTATAACCACTTTCTTGTGCGAAGCCGAAGTGGCCTACTATTAAGCTGAATCCGAACATCAAATTTGACATGACAATTGATACTCTTGGATGCTTGTCAGACGTTCGCAAGAGGTAAAAATTGAACCGGGGACCTTTCGATTAGTAGTCGGACACACTAACCACTGCGCCTGTCTTTTCATTTTAACTGAACCAAAAAAGCATTTTCATTTACGTATGACTATAACTGGGGCCTAATGCGTAAAAGTAGTACGTAAAAAGCGGAACAGTAAACAAATTGAAACGAACACATCATAGGAACGATATGTACCTATAATGTCTGTAAATAGACTACTTCGCGAATTGCCGTATCTCTTTTTTAAACGTGAACAAATAATTGATGGATGCAATTTCAGTATTTTGCAGAAATCGTATGGAAAAATCATTGTTAATAAAGTTTATATTTATTTAAGTGAAAACGAAAAGCTATTGTAGAGTTAAAACTACAAAACTATAGACAAAAAACTTGAGAAAGTATGTTTAAGCAAAAAAACAACAACAATAAAAACAGTGAACATGTTGATCAAAAGGGCTTGTGCAGTTATTTATGCAGCAATTTACAGGCATTTTTATTTTTGTTCTATTTGTATTTAGTAGTATAAAGTGTATGTATACAAAATTGTTCAACTTGACACTGCGACCTATAATATCTTTTGTGCCGTAGGGTCCAGAAAATATTAAGGTTAGTAAGAGTTTCTACTTTCCGTATAAAGCAGGCAAGTTTACCAAGCAGAGCACTTCTTTATATCCTTGGAACTAGTTGTTCCCTGAAGAAAACCTTTCCATTGAGAGCTGTTTGGCTCGTCTAAACCTGGGATGTTCTGCCAATAAAAGATGCATTGCATAATGTTCCCAGCTTTTTTTCAGCTGTTTCTGAAACCTTCCTGGCTCAGCAATAAGGAAGACTGGAGCAATGACTCCACAACTTACAGACTGAAACCCGATGAAGGAACTAGCGCAGGAGTGTTTGAGCCAGGAATCTAACACTACGAAGCCATGTGATATACATACAAACTGTGGATCCACAGCTCATTCTCAGTTTCATAAAAGGATGGAGGTCCCTCCACACAAAATCTGGTTGAAAGAGTTTCTGCAACCAGTGCAAACAAATTGGCTGTCCTGGGAAACACCTATCTCAAAGAAAACCGGGTAATTATATTTACTCAGGTAAACTTACAACACTCCAAGCTGCTACTGCCTTATCAGTTAAAAGCTTTCGTGTTGGACACAAAACCCCACATAACTTTCATACAGGACCCATGGGTGTGTAAAAATCACATCTGTGGCCTCGGAGGTGTTCGTGGAACCACGATACTCTGTGACGAGTGGTCCGAAAGTCCCAGGGCTTGTCTTGCTTTGTCGTATCTCCTCTCAGCGACTAAGCTTGGAGAATTTTGTGGCCAAGATTGTGTTGCTGCAGCTATAAGCTACGAAACGAATGCAGATTGGAAGGCCTTTGTCGTGGCGTCAGCTTATATCCCTGATTCGCTATTGTTACCACCAGCCAAGGCAATTAGTGAACGCTAGAAAACTTCTAAATTCATTCAAGACTGATTTGGAGGAAGACTGGAATCTCTACCGATCGACACAGAAAGAATATGAAATGGTACGTGAAACCAGTAGAGTGGTTAAAGCTCTGAAAAGGGCAAGCCAGCCACAAACCAGGGCAAACCAATCACTTAGAAAACTCAATGGCACCTTCACTGAAACGAAAGCGGAAACTTTTAGTCATCTGATGAACTCTCACTTCCAGGCAACCAAATAACAATTAACTCACAACCAGACCCTAATACCGAGACTGGGAGTGAGCTGAGACAAACAACTCGGTGTAGCTGGTATATTGCGAATGCTGTGCTGTGGTACGGATTATACCCAGCCATGCTGAAACAAGGTAAAAACCAGTTAACTCCAAAACCAATCAATGATCTGGTGCTGGTGTTTTCTTGGAAATCGACAACATTATACTTTACTTCTCGTTAGGCAAACATGCGTCAGTCTTCGAAACGGAGACTTATGCTATCCTAATGGCTATAAACTATGTTATGAGGAACAGGTGAACCTTGCTGAACCCTTTAACCACCTCCCAAATTGTTCGTAAATCCAAGATCTCTATGAATTCGATCGGAAAGCTAATTCTAATACGTCTTGTTTGTATCCCGGGTCATAACGGGATCATACGAAATGAGGTATCCGATGAACTTGCTAGACAAACCTCAGAGGAGTACTTCTCCGGCATTGTCTTCCTACGCCCTAGGTCAGGACTTCCATAGATGGTTGAATTTCATATGAACACAATCGCAGATGACATGACTCTCCAGGCTGCGGAGCCTGTCCTCAACAAAATGCAGACAAATTACTGGCGTTCTGATGGGCCACTACTTTTTTGCCAACCATCTTAAGGTGCTATGTTAAATTGAAACTACCAACTGCAAAGCTCGTGAAGTAAGCGACGACGGTGCGGAGCATTTCCTCTGTGATTGCCCTGCTTTTGCTCGTATCAGGTGGCAGGTAATTGGTGTATTTTTGTTTCTCTCAGAAAAAAGCGAGGAAATTTGAGTAAAAGTGGTGTGTCTTCCTGGTAGTGCCAACGGCCAGTATTGAGTCCGAGTGCTCCAGTGTAGAAAATCTCACACCCAGCCAAAAAAAAAAAAAACATTGGAGTAATAATTATAATAGGAAATCGCTGCTTCTTAAGTTTGGCAAAACAAATGGGTTTAAAACTCGTGACTTATAGAACAAAATACATGCGCTATTGAACCTTAATCCTGTTCATGGCGCCTAGCGCTGGACGATAAGTATGAAATGAGAGTTGATACTCGGTTCTTTTGTGCCCGAGGATGGTGAACGGAGAAAAACATACCACAGCGAACTCCATGAGCTGACCAATGGATGTATTTGAAAAAATAAAATCATGTCGACCATGGCCACATCGAGCGAATAGATAATAATGCTCCAGCCAAGAGGGTCTTCGACTCGCAGGTTCGAAAAGGCAAGGCAGACCGAAACTCCGTTTTAAAGACCAAGCTCTTGCGGATGCTTGAGCGCTTGGTCTGGACAACTTACAGCGTGTTTTCATCGAAGTTTTTAGGACAATAAAGACAATGGAGCCACACGCTTAAATGATACTGATTTCCAGGACGTAAACTTGTGTTACTTTTAATAACTCTGTATTGGAACCTAGTGTATTTAATTTCTTATTTTAGTTTCCAAATATAAAGTTTAGTCAGTGCCCAAATTATTTCGAGGTCACATAACTAACACAAGGCCCATCGGCGTGTTCTATACTTAGTCATCGTTATTGTTTTTCACTTGGATAACACTTCTACCATTGTTACATTTTACCAAACTCATCTTATCTCAAAAACTCACCTCGATAGCTTTCTGCACGAGGGTTGTGCCTATTTTAAGCTTCCTATACTCCCTTCGAACAGCCAGCATTGCAATATAGCCTCGCTTAACGTTCATGTGCATATCCAGCTTGCAGACAATCGCTCCCACGTACTCGTTACCGTGTGCAGCCAGGAAGCACAGCTTCGGCCAATTGTAGATGAAGTACCGATACGTGTAAATCGAGTAAGGTTCCGACAGTTCGGCCTGAATTAGACGCATTATATCCTGAAAGCGAGCAAATGATAGAAAACACGAGACCCAACCAATCCACATAACTTACGTGCATTTGCAGCTCTGACTCATATTCCTTGTATTCTATTTGGATGCCCTCCAGATTGATGGCAGGTTGTGCGATAGCTGGTGATAGTGTATCATCATCAACCTCCTTAACGGTTTGCTGCTCAATCTCCTTGGTCTGCGGTGTGGTTCTAAAACTAGGATGGCTGTCATTGCTTACGGCCTCGCATTGCGCCTTCTCCTCATCCAGATCACCATTGGTTGTGATGCTGTGGCAGTTATTGGTTTCCTTAGGACTTATACTACTACTAATATTGCAGTCACCGTTTAACCTTGGCTCATGGCCATTCTCGCAGACTTCCAGTACCAGGCCACCATTAGTCAGCGAAGCACCCTTCAGTTTTGTATGCTCAGGACTGTGATGGTGGTCGATACCATTTTGTTGTTCAGTGATATGAAGATTTTCTTTTAGTTTTTCACTGAGTCTATCGGCTGTCTGTGATCCAGAGCCAGTTCCATTTTCTACGCATTGCTTTCGTTTGTTTTTCGTCTTTTTCTTTGATGGCTTTGCGGAGCAATTTTCCTGCACAGAATTCATGGTTTTAATTCTTTGAAGTCGTTACCTTCTCCGTTCCAAGTTCCAATGAGTTTTCTGTGTGAAAACTGACGAAGAGAAAGATTTTTTTCAAGCAATATGTCAAAAATGTGTGCACATACACAGAATCGGGCAAACGGGGGTGTTTGTATTTTCGTACTTTGTCTTCGTTGTATATGTGTGCAAGGAGGTCTGTCGTAAGAGGGTTGTACTTTTGGGGTTTTCACGTTTCCAGATACTGGCAATTGTGTATGTTTTACGTACAATTTATAATTCATAAGCAGTATGAATTTTATTTGCAGTTAATATATATAAAAAATAAGGATTTTCGTCCTGTTTCCTAATTTTGCTCTACACTTTTTATAAGGTTTTTGTTTGTCACTGCTGAAATTTTGACATTTTTTGGTAAACTGACAGTTGATTATGGGATTGGTAACACTTGATTTCATATGTTTTCAGTTCAGGCAATGTATGAGCTTCTGATTTGATTGAAGACTACTTACCAATTTAAGGCCAAAATACAATAGATGCACGGCTCCGTACGAAACTAATGTTTTTTCCATTGGACTTTAAGCTATTTGCTTTCAGATGTCAGATTAATCGTGCCCAATGAAACGTAAGGACACAATGCTTTTTTTTTTGCAAATGTTTGTGTGATACTTGACAGCTCGTTTGTTTTTACACTGCAACCCAAACATAGGGGAAGGCGGGGCATAATGATCACCCGGGGCAAAAAGGGCCCCCCTTTGTATTTTTATATTGAGTAAAGTGGCAACTTTGAAAAACAACCTAACTGCTCTGATATTTAACTCGCTATTTGGGGAAAACCCTTTTTTTAATTAAAGTGGCAGTTGCTTTGTGATTTGAGCAAAACAAGTTTTTGCATGGAGTTTATATTATTTTGAGGTGATTTAAAGTGTATTTTTTGGGAAACTGGTCAAGTGAATAATTTATTGTTTTTATTTGATTTCAAGGTAAGTGAATATAGTTTATATAAATTAATTTGTTTTTTCATTAAGGTTACATTTTTAACTTATTTTTTCAATGTGTATTTAATAAGAGGTTTGGGGCAGAATGGGCGAGGCATAATAGGCATATGTGCCCATTATGCCCCATTTACTTTCTACTAATGTAATTTGCATTTCTATTCGTTTCTATCAGTATTTTATATTGTTTTAGATGGTTCGAAATTACGTGAGGAAGACCAAGAGGCAAGAATGGAGCAAAGACAGTATGCTACGAGCTTTTCAAGATGTGTCGAAAAAAATGAGCTGTAAGGCTGCTGCTAGGAATTATGAAATTCCTCGAAGCACATTGCAAAGATTTATAAAAAAAGCGGATCAAAACCCCGACCGTCCACTTCTTGTTACAAAAATGGGAAATTTTAAGCCCGTTTTTTCAGAGGACCAAGAAAAAGAGTTGGCAGAATATCTTAAAGACATGGAAGGGCGCTTATTTGGCTTTTCGATGAAAGAATTTCGTGAACTGGCGTATGAGCTGGCGGAAAAAAATGGGTTGACCAATAACTTTGATGCTGTGGGGTGCATTGCTGGAAAAGACTGGGCAAACAATTTTTTTAAACGAAATGCAACAATTTCATTAAGAAAACCGGAAGCAACATCTGCGGCTCGGGCTATGGGGTTTAACCGCGTCGCTGTAGAAATTTTTTTTAATTTACTGGATCAGTGCATCGAAAAATATGGATTTTTGTCAAACAAGATATTTAACGTAGACAAAACTGGGATCACTACCGTTGCAAAGAGCCTGGGAAAAATTTTGGCAACTAAAGGGAGGAAAGAAGTGGGATCGTTATCTTCTTCAGAGCGAGGGCAACTCTTAACCGTGGAAATTTGTATGAGCGCCGATGGGTCATATATGCCACCAATGTTTATTTTCCCTCGAAAAAGAATGAAGGCGAAGCTGATGGATGGAACACCGCCCAATTCATGGGGAGAATGTAACAAAAATTGATGGATAACAAAGGATCTGTTTTTGAAATGGTTCAAAAGATTTGTTGAATGGTCACGCGCAACCAAAGACCAACCTGTTTTGTTACTTTTGGATGGTAATGCAAGTCATGTAAAAAGCATTGAAGTTATCGATTTTGCAAGGGCTAGTGGTGTTGTTATGCTCTGTTTTCCACCACACTGTACTCATCGATTGCAACCCTTGGATGTGAGCTTTATGAAGCCTTTGAGCTCATATTATGGAGACGAAGTAAAGAAATGGCTCAGACAACACCCTGGAAGAACGGTAACACACTATCAGGTAGGACAATTGTTTGGTAAAGCCTATTTAAGATCTGCTACAATGTCAGTTGCGATAAACGGCTTTCTGAAGACCGGAATATGGCCGATAAACTCAGATATATTCGAAGACCGTGACTTTTTGCATTGCGAAACCACGGACATGCCACAAGAGGAGCAACCCACCGTTCTGGAAGAAACAACTTTTGATGGCCCATGTTCACAGACTTCACAAGTGCCACCAATAGACTCATCAACCACTGATCCCTTGATGATAACAGAAGCTCCAATAACAGCAATGACGGCAATGAATGATCCATCCACGCCATCATCTTCTCCCAAATCCGTTATACTGACGCCAATGTATGCATCTCCAGACCCTGTTTTGGCAACTAACGATGCGCCAACGCCTTCAACTTCTTTCCATAATTTTTCACCATCTCAGATCGTAGCAGTTCCCAAAGCACCGAAAAAGAAAAGAAATTCTAAACGCCGAGGAAAAACAGCAGTCATAACGAGCTCTCCATACAAAAAGCAGTTAGAGGCCGAAATCACCAAGTCCAAGCCCCCCACTGTGAAAAAGAAAAAAAGAATCACCAAATTAAAAAAACACAGGAAGGAAGAAAGTTAAGAGAGCGAAGAAGACGAGGAGTGCTTGTATTGCGGGTATTTATATTCCCAGTCCACAGAGGGGTGGGTTTCCTGTAGAGCTTGTGGCAAGTGGGCTCATTGTTCTTGTGCTGGAGAGGATGATATTGATTATGAATCTACACACATATCCTCGCGTTGCAATCCAATTTAGGTCCGTGCCCATCATGCCCCACCTATGCCCATTGTGCCCCAGCAACGGGGCACAATGGCCAAATTGAATGATTTATTTAAAGTACAAAAAAATACTAAATTATTTATTTTTAACAAACTGTATTATTTATTCGTATTCCTTAATAAACTTTCTTTCAAATAACAGTTCTTCTGATATCCCCAGACTATTTTTGGAGTTTTTATTAATAATAATCCTTAAAGGGACCGTTATGCCCCGCCTTCCCCTATATACGAATTTTATTTGCAATTTATATTGCAGAGATACATTATTTTTTTATCCCCAGAACCAAGAACACACATATTTTGTTGTTTAATATATCTTTTTTTTCCACCGAAGCAAACAAACACAGATATATTTCAATGATAAATAACTTTATTTTTAGCAGAAGCAAATAAAATTATAAACATTTTGTTGGTTAATAATTCGTCGCGTGAGAATTGTTTTGTTCCAAACGCCACTTTTGTCGTTTTTGAGTTAGGAACGGATTCTATGGTAATTTTGTATGCTCTTTTTATACCCTATTCTAAGGGTATATTAATTTTGACGCATAGTTTGTAACATACCTTAATATTGCTCGTAGACCCCTAAAAGTTAGTATATTTATGATCAGCATCGATAGTAATGTCGATCTAGCCATGTCCGTCCGTCCGTCCGTCCGTCGGCAAAAATTAGGCCTTTAAAGTGGACCTATTTATTTTATTTATTTTATTTATTTATTTATTTCGAGAATGCTTAATAACAGTAAGATACAATATCTTATAAACTAGTCATAAGCTAATTTTACAAATAGAGCGAACGATGTATAAAAAAGTATTAAATTAAAAAAATAATCCAAGTTACTACTTCAAAAACAATCAAATAATTTAATTTACAAATTTCCTGAATAATATTTTCTTAAATCTTTTTTTATTCTTGTTGCGTTTTGTATTTCTTTAATACGACTAGGTAAGGAGTTCCAGAGACGTACCGAGTTTACGAAGAATTGACGCTCAGATGTTAAGCTGGAACATCGAGGATGAATTAATTGATGAGATCGATGTGAGGATGCAAATCTAATTTTGTCGAAACAGTATTGCGGTCGGTGTATCAACAGTATATTGGAGAGCAATAACAAACTGCGAAACTTAATATAATTATCTAACGACATATCGAGCAGCCGTATATCAAGACCAGCAAGTCTGTCGAATCTTCGTAGGCCAAAGACATAACGCACTGCACTGTTAAACGCGACACTCAGCTTACGTTTGCTGACATAGTTGCAATTACAATAAATTTCGCAGCCGTAGACCAATATTGGTATTATCAAAGTCTTTACAAGCAATAGACGTGTTTTAACAGGTGTAAACGACTGAGTTACCCATAATGTACGTAGTGCCACATATACCTTGCCAACAAGTGAATTTATATGGATATCCCATGTTAGGTAGCGATTAAAAGTAACTCCGAGATTTTTAGCAGTTTCCACGTACTCAATGCGAGCATTTCCCAAAACAAGCGAAGGAAAATAATCAAGATCTAGACTTTTCCTCGATATTACCAGGCACTTAGATTTTTTAGGGTTAAGAATAAGACCATTTAGCTGGGACCAGTTCACAATTTTCTCAATGTCTTTCTTTACACAAAAAGCTGCATGCTCAATCAGCGCAAGAGGCCGGCTCATGTGCATTTGGACGTCATCCGAGTACATATGAATAGAGCAGTTCTCAATAATTGATGGAAGTTCATTGACGTATATCGAAAACTATAGAGGACCAAGTATTGAGCCCTGAGGAACACCAGAGACATTAGGCAGAAAATCGGATAGACAATCACCAAGTTGGACCGCTTGTTTTCTATTAGTCAAATAAGAAAAGATTAGTCTAGTAGCTCTGGGTGAAAAATTAAAGTTTTGCAAAAGCTTCTTACACAGATTAACGTGATTGAATGTATCAAAAGCTTTTGAAAAATCAAGCAGCACCAAAAACGTAACTTCGTCCTTATCCAATGCTTGCCTTATATCTTCAGTAACGCTTAATAGTGCCGTGATACAACAGTGCTTTTCACGAAAACCAGATTGTTTAGAAGTGAGCAACGAGTTTGCCGAAAGATAAGCGCTAATCTGTTTTTGCAGAATCCTTTCAAAGACTTTTGACAAAAAGGGTAAGACTGGGATAGGCCTAAGTTCATCACATTTGGCAGTTTTGGGGAGAGGAATAATTTTAGCTAACTTCCAAAGACGCGGATACACACCAGACATGAGGATGGTATTGAAGATGAAAGTAAGGCAGGGCAGGCCAATCGGCAGAAGCATTTTCAAAAATTTGGGGTGAATTCCATCCAACCCAACTGCATTAGACTTTACAGAGAGTACACTTTCGACCACATCAGCACTATCTACTGAACAAAAACCAAAACCGGATTCGTCCGACTGATCCATAAGAGCAAAAGTAGGATCTATGCTCACGGCAGGTAAATGTTGTGACGGTGCAGAGACAAAAGTCTTGTTTAGAGCATTACCATCCACATCAATAGTTGGGCAGCTATGTGACTTTCCAATGCCAATATTCCTTAGATTCGTCCACAATTGACGCCCATTTAAGGAGGTACTCAGCTTGTGGGAGTATATTTGAGATTTGGCTGTACGTATATCCTCTACAACTTTATTACGGAGTGAACAATATGTGCGCCGTAAATCAGTTAACCTGTAACGTTTCCAATTTTTGTAAGCATCATCCCGCTTCTGCACTGAAACACGAATATTATGGGAGAACCAGGGTTTATTTCGAGGATTAACGAACTTGGACTTTAAGGGTACATGAGTATCAAATAATGTTGTAATATTGTCAGTTAAAAATTGTAACTGCTCATTCGAGGACGGCATATACAAAATACGATCCCAATTTTTGGCTTTTCTAAATGCAGAATATTTGTGTTATGGAAATCCCGATATGTGATTTTTTTATACGAGTAGTCAAAACTGAACTTCAAGGTTAAGAAAATAAGGTCATGCTGTGAAAAAACAGGTGCGGAAAGCTGGTCGTACAAAGCTACGTCGCTTGTGTTACTTACAAAAAACAAGTCCAATAATGTTGCATCGGTACGAGAGAAGTGTGTTGGAGTGGTAGTGTTTACTGGTCTCAAATTAAACGATTGCATATTGTGAATAAAAACATTTGAGACCAAAAGGTTACAGTTAAAGTTGCCGCAAAGGACAATATTAGGGCAAACCAGAGAGATATCCTCTAACAGTGTGTAAAGAGGTGAAAGATCTATGTACCTATTTGGCCGGTATATTGCACCTAGGAGCAGACCACCCTCACTCCCAACAATGTCTACAAACAAATACTCGATACTACTGAGAGCGTCTGATGAACATTTGACCCTACATATAATACCCGTTTTGACGTATATTGCTACACCTCCCCCAACACGACTCGTTCTATTTAAACGAAAAATGTTATAACCCTCTAAGCTACAAACCTCATCATTTAATTCATTTCTAAACCAAGTCTCCGTAACACAGATTACATCAACATCCGATTCAACAAAAAGATCACGAAACTCATGAATTTTCGGCAATAAGCTTTGCACATTGATGTGACAAATGCGGAGACCGCAATTCTGTTTGCTCAAAACTCTGATCATAGAGTGCAAAGTATTGTTATAGATCATTACACTATTACTCTAACAGAAAAAGAAAAGATTAAAAAAGAAATAAAGAAAAATAGAGAAAAAAAAAAAATTAGAGAGAGGAGTTGAAAAGAAAGAAAAAGGAAAGAGACAAGTTCGCTAAAGATTATTATATGAATTTTATTTTAAATAATAAAAAAAAAAAAAACCATTGAATTAATACTAATTTAACACTGATCTGGCAACGTCTTCGAGTCCCACGATGCATTCAACTGGCACAGCTGTGTCCTCAGTATGACGTTTGACATATACCTAGAGAGCTGAAATTTTAACCATATTAATACAAAACAAAAGGAATTATTAAATGTACTTTATTTAAATCTTAATGTTTCTTTGTAATAATACAATGAGGTCCTTCTTGATCGAGATACTAACTGCCAATGCCCATATCGGTATGAATATTCTTTCTCTATTCCCCTATCCTCGTCATTACCATATATTTGTCTCGTTCGCAATTACTTGTCTCATTCCAGCGCTATAGATTCGTCCATTCTGACAAATTCGTCGTCCTCGTCGAAGTCGATATCTAGCTCAATCCAACGTTTCATGCGGTCTGCTGACCATACCGCTGAGTATGGTTTTTGGTTTCTGGGTGCAAATGGCATGTCTGCTACCTGGTACCTGTCGTGTGGAAGAACAGCAGTTATTATATATGGTCCGCGATACCGCACCTCCAACTTGCGGGATGTTCCGGTAGAACTCGAACCATCATTTGGTGACATAACTAAATCTCCGACCTTGTAAACCTTGGCTTTGCGGTGTTTCGAATCATGAAGAAGTTTCTGCGAATTCTGCTTCTTTACAATGCGTTCAGCTCCTTCTTCTCGAATCTGCTGAATGTTCTGGTTAGTTTGGTTTAAATCAACTCCTTCTGCTAACACGTCTTGTAAGGGATCCCTCGGTATATAGCCCATTAAAAGTTGATGCGCCGTTTTGCCCGTTGCTTCGTTGTGTGTGTTATTAATTCCCCATTGGACTATCTTCAATTGTTGATCCCATCTGTCTTCTTCTTCTACAGTAGCGAGTAAAGCGTGCAAAATTGTGCGGTTATACCTCTCTACCTGTCCATTCGCACGCGGAGTTTTTGTTGCATTAAGTACATGTTGAATGGCGTTATTCTTCATGAACTCTTCAAATGTTTTAGATGTAAACGCGGTCCCTCTGTCTGATATCATACGACGGGGAGTTCCAAAAGTATAAAAATTCTCTGTAAGAAAATTAATGACCAACTTTGTTTGAGTACTCGAAACTGCTTTTAAAATAGCGTATTTCGTGAAAGCATCAACTAGCACTATGATGTAAATATTTCCTTTAGTTGATTTCACAAAAGGTCCCAGATGGTCAATGTGGATGGTGTCAAAGGGAACGCATTTCTTCTCGATCGTAAACAGTTCACCACGCGGTTGTATTTGTCTCTTGTTATAGGCGCATTCAACACAGGCCTTTAAATATTTTTTCACAAATTGTGTCATCCTCGGGAACCAATATCTAGCTCGTACATGTTTTATCGTTTTATTTTCCGAGAAATGTCCAATAAGATCATGACTATTCCTCAATACCCGGTTTCTAACACCCTTTGGTACAAACAACCTCATTTCGCCATCAACCAAACGGTATACACGTCCGTCTTGTAAAACATAGTCACTATGAATCTGCTTGTCTGAATTATTATTTGGTTTCCTTTTTAGTATATCAGCAATATCTTTAATATCGTTGTCTTGCAGTTGCAGAGAATACAACCAATCCGACTCGTCTATCGTAACTTTCAAGACAGTCATGTCTACGACGTCAGTTTCTTTTGCGTTTTCACAAGGGTTTCTGGAGAGTGAATCTACGTGCGCCATATACTTCCCTGAACGGTGTTGTATATCGTAGTCATATTCCTGCATTTTTAACCACCATCGTGCAATTCTAGGTACTAATTCCTTCTTCTTCATAGCAGTCTTAAGAGCCTGACAATCAGTTACCACTAAAAAATGCTTACCCAACAGATATTGACGAAATCGGTGTGTCGATTCAACTACAGCGAGGGCCTCGAGCTCAAAACTGTGATAAACACATTCTTCTTTTGATGTTTTCCTGCTATAGTAAGCTATAGGACGCAATACTTCGTCTTCCCGCTGCAAAAGCACTCCCGCTATACCACGGGAACTAGCATCGGTATGCAATTCATGATCGGCGATTGTATTGAATAGCGCGAGTACAGGTCTATCCGTAAGAATCTTCTTTAACTTTTCAAACGCATTTTGCTGTTTTCCAGTCCATTCAAACTTGCAGTTCTTCTTGGTTAAGTTGGTCAAAGGCAATGCTATGGTGGAATAGTCCTTAATGAATTTCCGAAAGTAACTTGTAAGCCCAATGAACTGTCTTACTTCATGTTCACTTTTCGGTTGCTCAAATTTTTCCACTGCAATGGTCTTAGATTTTCCCGGCTGTATTGTACCTTCTTTAATCACATGTCCGAGAAACTCTATTTCAGTCTTGAAAAAATCACACTTCTTGAGATTTAATGTTAAATTCGCCTGCTTCAACACTTCCAAAAACATTTCCAGTTTCCTCATTCCGTCCTCTACGGAAACAGAAGGTATAACCACATCATCCATGTAACAAACTATCTTTTCCGGCTTCATCTTTTGAACTATGGTGTTCATTAGCTTTTGAAAAACGGACGGAGCATTCACTAAACCAAACGGCATGCAGGTGAATTCGTATAAACCATCCGGAGTAATAAACGATGTATAGTGAGTATGTCCCTTCTTTATAGGTATTTGGTAGTAACCGGACGCTAAGTCAAGAACAATGTAATATTTATACCCCGCCAAGCTGTTCAGCTGTTCTTCAATGAGTGGCATCGGAAACTTTACCTTTTTTGTGATAGAATTAAGTTTTCTGTAATCTACACACATTCGGTCTTCGCCGTTTTTCTTCTTTACTAGAATGACAGGCGAAGCAAAATCCGATTGAGATTCTCTCACGATCCCAATATCTATAAGTTCCGAAACCATGGTTGATAGCACTTCCTTTTTGGCGTATGGGACTTTGTATGGGTGATAAACTACCGGTTCTTGTTGAATTAACTCAATTTCCATTTCTACAAGCATTGTGCGACCCAACTCATTTTGTGACATAGCAATACACTGACGATATTTATTCAGAAGACTAACAAGAACATCTGAATCGAATTCTTGACATACTCGAATGTCTTTGGATTTTATTTTATTAACTGATAATGTCTTACCTGTGTCAGTCTTGATTCTTTGTACTGTGAGTACATCTCCTGTCTTGTGCATATCACATGCAGGATTATTCAACACGTCCTTACCAATTATTACTCGTTCGGAAAGGCATTCGTCGTCAACTACCATAGCTCGAACCCGGAAAACGGCCTTATCTATTTCAATAGTGCACAAAGTGCTACCAATAGCTCGGCATTTTCCACCACCAAAGCCATGCAGAGTGACGTCACACTTCTCTACAGTAGTTCCTATTTCTTCAGCCACTCTTTTTGAGAGTATGGATTGTTCACTTCCTGAATCAAGTAGTGCTTCATACTTCTTACCATGTATGTTTACATTCTTTTGATAGCAGTCAATCCCAGTACTGTTGCAAATAACGTTTACTCTGTAATTTTTGTCTGTGGACTTCTCTAACTTTGCTGGAACTCGAAAGCTGTTGTCTCGGCCAGTAGGATGTTGCCTTTTCCTAGACTGTGTACATTGTCGTGCATAATGTCCTGCCTGGTTGCAATTATAACAGGTAATAGCATTCCGTTCCTGTAGTAGACGTCGATGTTGAAAATTTGCCTGGCCACTCGTTGATGGTCGATTAGAGTTGTTAACTTTAGGAAGCCAACCAGTAGGTTTTTGGACAGTTCGCGAATTTGTCCGGATACTCTCGTACCATTTAATTTTTTCGATCAACTCCGCGATGTCTTTAAAATTACCTGATGCTAAGCTTGAACTCATTTGAGAATCATTTAGTCCAGTGAGAATATACTGGATAATAGTTTTGTCCGAGAGTTGAATCCTCTTACCCAGCATATTCATCTCATGGCAGTAACTCTCGACAGTCTCGTTCGGTTTCTTTGTTTTTCGCACTAACTGTTGGTGAATTTCTACCTCGCTGTGTTGATGTGGGAAATTAGCCTTTAGCCCAATCGCCAACTGAGTCCAGGAAGCCGATATCTCCTGATTAGTATCCCACCAGTAACGTGCCGGGCCACGCATTTTCGAGGCCGCTGCCAACCGTAGAGCACCTTCATCCCAGTCATAAATTTTCGCCAAACCTTCAACCCTGTTAACCCAACCTTCAGAGGACATAGACGAGATATCCCCAGGTGAAAAAGTTGGTAATGCGTCGGCAATTTCTCTAATGCTAAGGTTCACTCTTGGTCTTCCTGAAGTGTGTATGTTTCGGCCTTGTGCGTCTTCTAAGTTCTTTAATTTTACAGCTAATTCACGTTCCTGTATGAAGATCTTCCGCTCCTTTTTTAGTAGCTCCTTTTCTCGTCTTATAATGTCCCACTCCCTTGCCCTAAGCTCCTCATCATTAACAGTCGGTGTTTCGGAGCTGAAAGTAACGTCGGGTTCCTCAACATTGACCGGACTGCATGCCTGCGTAACCTCAATATCATTTGATGGGCAATCTGCTTGAGCGATGCCCTGGGTTCCTTGGCTATCATCATGTTGAACGATTCTGTTAATCAGTACACGTTTAGATCCAGATATTGGCAGACCTCTTTTCTTAAGCTCGACTTGGAGCATCTTAACACTCATATTCTCCATACCAATCTACGAAAAGAAATGGAAAACACCATTGACATAACGCACCAATTAATTAGCATGAATGGCCATTTAATGCTACAACTCAAAGCATAATCCCTAATTTCAAATTAGTACACATTGCGCATCTCAACATTCCATAAGGGATACAGAAAACGTTCCCTGCCGAAACGAGCAGCACCAACGTGCACACATACAACAATTGCATTCAATGGTTCGTTAAACATTGCCGGCTCATCATGCGTAGAATATCTCAAGAACAGAACAACCGCTTTTTTTTGTAAACCAAAAATGCAATTATATTCTACTCTATCCAACATTCGGAAACACACAACTTCTCTCCATATGTATACTCCTATATACATATTTGCACCCTCGTATCAAGCACAATTAACATTTGCAATCGAACAACATTGTGCCTTCTTCTTCCATATGGGTACTCCAATATCCATAGTCGCATACACATATGAATCACAGAGCAGTACACCCACTGGTTTTTCGTTAACCGAAAATTCAGTGCTGTCTCTCTCGAACATTCAGTTCTCCTTTTGCATCTACTTATCTTTTTCTTAGCCATGTTTTCGCGATTCGCACCATTGAATACCGCTACACACTCAGTTGAATTAAAGTGTGACTCATCACAACCTTGTTCATGAAACATGCCACATGATTATGCGCACATCGACAAGTTCCGCAATTCGTTAAGGATTTACTATTTTGTGAACCAAAATTGCATCTTCCTCTTAGATTGAAACAAATTCACGCCATTCACCAATTATATACAAAATTGCATTTTATAACGACCACATTAGAAAAATAATCATGCTTTGAGTTGAACATATTCAATACTATGCCCTATGTGTATCTATACACAAAGCAACAACAAATAAAACTTAACTTTAGTCCACTATCCCACTTCTGATCTAATACAAAACAAAAGGAATTATTAAATGTACTTTATTTAAATCTTAATGTTTCTTTGTAATAATACAATGAGGTCCTTCTTGATCGAGATACTAACTGCCAATGCCCATATCGGTATGAATATTCTTTCTCTATTCCCCTATCCTCGTCATTACCATATATTTGTCTCGTTCGCAATTACTTGTCTCATTCCAGCGCTATAATATACTCTCTAGGGTCCCGAAATAATGAAGTTTACGAATTTTTGAAATCCGCCCACAGACACGCCCACAAACTCAAAAATTTTTTTTTTTGGAAAAAATCGAATTTTGAGCTAGAAAGCTGAAATTTTTTATATATGATCTATGACTCCTAAAACTGCTCGGGATAAATTTTTTTCAAAATCCGCCCACTGACACGCCCACAAATAAATAAAACAATTTTTTTGAAAATCCAAAGTTTGAGCTAGGGAGCTGAAATTTATAATATATACTCTCTATGGGCCCTTTATCCTCATGTGTAAATATTTTCAAAATCCGCCCACTGACACGCCCACAATTAATTTTTTTTTTTTTGAAAATTCAAAGTTTGAACTAGGGAGCTGAGATTTATAATATATACTCTCTAGGGGCCCTTCATGATCATGTGTTAATTTTTTTTAAATCCGCCTACTGACACGCCCACAATTAAATAAAACAATTTTATTGAAACACCCAAGTTTGAGCTAGGGAGCGTTTTTTTGATAAAATCCTTTAAATGTTATATAACAAAATATGTAGAGCGTTGTTAACAATTCAACCATACTTAGACTTTTGTCACGCCCACTTATAAGGGATAGGAATAAGAATAGGGTATCCAACAGTTCGCCCAAGCGGACTGTAGCCCGTCCCTATGTTTAAATCTGTGATTCGATTTGCTCTTAGTCTTTCCAATGCCGAGATATCGAACATCGACTTTGTCCCATATCCACCAAAATCAACAGTTTGTAGAATTGTTTTGTGCCATAAACCATTTTTTGGCGTTTGGGACAAATTTTCCATATAATTTATCGCAATTTGTTTGTGAGAATTGTTTTGCTCCACGTGCATGTTACGGCGACAAGAGATACAGAAAATATTAACAAAGTTGAGAATTGGTTTGTCCTACGTGCACTCGTGTTAAAGAAAAGCTATGTATGTGGGACACTGATCGCAAACAAAATTTTAGTATTGGTTTTTTTCCACCTCCATTACAGTTGTGTAGATAATACGAGTATTCGATATTATGAAGATATGAATTCGGTGCGGTGATGAATAATAGGTCCGTTCGCGTACTTTATGTGTAGGAAAATGAAAACTGTCAAATCTCCAAAATCGAGAGAGAATTCTCTCATTTCAAAGAAAAAAACGCGAACGCTTTTGTGCGAAAAGATGAAAAACGAAAGTATATATCTTTCGTACATCTTTTTACCATTTTCGCAGAACGCGAACGCGTTTGTGTAGTTTTGCACGAAAGTTTATAAAAATTTACATTTGCATATTAGTTCGCGAACAGACCTAGTGCTGCAAACGCAAAACCTAGTTGCGGACGTACGAGCAGTCAATCATTGAATACATATTATTGATTAATTGAAAAAGGTGAAGGCCCTTGTGTTAGCATTGTAAAGGCCTCTCGAACTTGATTTAATACTTTTCAACCGACTATTTTACATTTTCAATACTTTTCCAAGTTTTGATTTGGTTGCTCTTGCTTTGCGGGCGAACTGTCGGCTTTGGTGGTTCGGTGTGTTTGCGCACGTGGACATTGTTTAAACTTCTACCATCTTTTTGTTTTATTTCATGCATAAACATGATGAAATTCCCAACAAATTACGTATATAACGTAGGTCCATTTCAATTCCAATCAATTCAATATATGCGGACATTATTCCGTCAATTTCCATACACAATCCCGGTTAATTAATAACCAAAAACTTCATTTTGCTTCGATAACGGAAGCAAGTTTGTTCTGAACTCGCGACAGTGAAAAATTGAACAATTCAAAATTCGGCAAATAGCGACGGACTAAATGGCTTCCGAAATCCGATAATTGCGAATGAGGTTCGGATATCCAATTGCTTCCGCTATAATGCTTCCGTTACAATTAAGTTTCTTTAATGCGCCAAAAGATGTATAACCTCAAAAATATTTTTAACAAAAAACATCTTGCAGAGCAAAACGAACTGGAACGGCATTGGGCAAAATGGACTACCACAACGGACGTGTCGCCTTTTCAATATAGTTTTCATTTAATATTTGTGTTCTTTGAACAAGGTCTGAGCATACGTTTGAAATATTTCAAGAGCCACCACATGAACCAGCAAGGATCAACAAACAGCTATCGACTCTTTAAAAAGCAAGAAAATTGGAAAGCAAGGAAGATATTGAAGATTCCAAAAACTGTCATTATTTGAAAACTAAAAAAGAACACAATACTAAAGAATTTTATTTATCTTTTACGCCTACTTCAAATAAATTATATTTATAAGACATATCGTTGTATAAATTGTTCCTTTTATTATCTTTTTTTTTTAAAAAAAAAACGAGTGGTCTATTTTGCTCTATTCAAAGGTTCGTTTTGGCACGAAGGGGGCGAAGTGAACTTTTGAGGTCATGTTGTGGTTTTGGTTATAGCTCCGTATATCCTTTTTTTACTATTTCGATTCTTTACTATGATAAAGTGCAAGGATTAAGCTTGTATTTGCAAGGATTTTTAAGAATATTTAAAAAGCTATAAACGTCTAAAGCCTAAGTGGTCCTTCGTACCCTCCTCTCCCATACAGAAGCTGTCACGGGTGTCGCAAAGTGTAATATGCAATTTAGTTCTCTTTTGGCACAAATAATAAAACGGATTGCCGGCCCATATTAGAGAAAATGTACGTATAGTACTTTGAACAAAAAAGTTGTACAGAGGAGATGCAGTGTAGTCCCCTCCTCCTCTTCATCCCTGCAGCTTCTGCAGAAGTCGTTTGAATAGACGCCAAGCCTTGATGCGTGCTTGCCTATTAGACAGTGTCCTGTGATGACACCTATGGCAGAGCCAATGTTGCAGTCGGTTAAGTGAGATCAAACTCAAAGAGCGTCGCAGATCCAGCTTTGGCCTGATTTAGTCGCTAGACACGTATCACTACCTGTCCACCTGAGGTTTGTACTCTCGACTGCGGATAGCTTAAACATAAGTTTACTAGTAGCGATAGGCATACCTAGAAGAACTTTTTCAGGTAGAAGAGGTAATGCGGTTCCATTTTTGGCGAGTTCGTCTGCCCTACAATTCCCTGCGATGTCTCTGTGCCCCAGCACCCAAAAGAGGTGAATATTGAACTGCTCTGCCATCTCCTTAAGAGATGAACGGCAGTCTAAGGCTACGATGGAGTTTGGAGAGACTGAGTCCAGGGACTTTAGCGCGGCTTGACTATCCGAGAATATGCGAATGTCCTTAGCGAATATCACATTTCTCTTCAGCCACGACAAGACTTCCTTAATCGCCATGATTTCCGCCTGGAACACGCTACAATGATCAGGAAGACGGAAAGAGAGACTGATATTTAGTCTTTCTGAGAAAACACCCCCACCTACCCCATCGGTAGTTTTTGATCCGTCGGTGTAAAAGTGGATCGATTTATCTTCCGTGCAATCAGCATCCTCCAAGAATGATCTGGTGGGGATAGTTATTTGGAAACTCTTTTCGAACTGTAGTTGGGGTGTAGTATAGTCAATGTTTCTTGGTAGGGACTCGGTTTACCGCTTTGTCTAGAGCAGTCCACCAGACAACCACCCCGTATGTCAGAATCGGTCTCACTACCGATACGTATAGCCAGTGAGATATACGGGGCTGTAGGCCCCACTTATTACCGATGGCTTTTTTGCAAGAGAAAAGTGCTACTGTAGCTTTTTTTTACTCTTTCTTGTAAGTTGGGTTTCCAGCTTAACTTCCTATCGAAGATTAGACCCAAGAATTTAGCTTCATCGGATAAGGTTGAGCTTGTACCGTTAGTGTCGATATGAGGGATTTTATATTTCCTGGAGAAGAGGACAAGATCGGTTTAATGAGGGTTCACCCCCAGCCCACAGCTCCTTGCCCAACTTGTCAGCTTATTGAGAGCGTTTTGAAGTAGTTCCTTAACCCTACAAAGATAATCTACGTCTGCGAGACGTATGACGAGCGGAAAAAATGTTATATCCTTTTAACTATAAACTGCATTGGGTTGGTTGCTTAAACTAACTCTCCCCTGGTCGGAGCTAGCCCGTAACGGTCAGGGCGCGATGGTAAGTAACTGCGGTAACAAGTTATAGCTATGCCGGACTTCATGGGGCGTGTGTGACCTGTGCCGTTCTTACATTTAATTTAATCGTATATAATTTAAAATTACTAAGACTTATTAGTAGACTTATTTTAAACCGAAAAATTAAAATTTGGCAAACAATTATGACCTAATGTCAATTTTAAGGTTCCTTTAAAATATAAGTTGTTTTTTGTTGATTTATAATGGGGCTTAAGTTTTTTTGTTTTTATTGTTTAAATTAATATTTATTTCTACTAAATCATTGATTTATTTTACTTAATATGAACTACATAAATAAATAAAACGTTAATATTTTTTTAAAAAGTTCATGGGTTTCATTAAATACACTACCAAAGTTCCATACGTCACTGAGACGTATGATTATCTTTTACGTCATAAAAAATATGATTATCCTTTTAGGGTTAAGAGCGTTGAGGTATCCCTGAGACGGCAATAGCAAGGTCAACCGCATAGGCAATCACCATGCAACCCTCCCTCTCCAGGCATATCAGTAGTTTATTCACCACCAAGTTCCGCAGAAGGGGGGGAAAGGACACCGCCTTGTGTCCTCTACTGACAGACCTCCTAGCGGATGAATCGCCTAGTTTTGAATTGATAATCCTGCTTGAGAGCAAAAGATTGATCAGTTATAACGTAATGTCAAATGTTATATAAAATGACATTTGACATGCGTTTACTATTAGTTTACCTACCTACCCTTTGTATTTTGCGCTTGTTGGTTGTACTCGTTGTACATCCGTCTGGCTTTAAATTGATAGCTATATGATATTTATATATGATCACCCCCAATTCCTGTCGAACCATCGAATGAGGTTGCCAAAACGTCTCGTTTTTAGCCGAAAATATTAATGGAAATCCAAGTCATCGTAATCGTCGACGCAAACCCGCTTATACAAATCTCCTCCTGCAAAGGGAAAAAGAGGTAGGCCAGTTTCCGTAATCGGTTTGTTCAATTCGTTTTGAGTTAGGTAAGTCCTCCAGTTTCGACTCGCAGCCCCAGGTTCGAGACGAAAAGTAAGACCGAACCTCCGGTTTAAAGACCAAGCCGTTGAGGATGCTAGAGCGCTTGGTCTGGACCACAGGAAGCAGCGTGACCGGGTTCGCGGAGGATGGAAGGCTGCAGTGTCTAAGGCGGAGACTCTCCAAGGGTCGGGAGCCCGTTAAGAAGAAGTCGAAGAAGAAGAAAGTCCTCCGGTTTTTCGGGAACATCAACTGGCTTTGGACGTTTAGTGGACTTACGACAATCATTATAAAGGACACATTGTCTAGGAACAAACAACAAAATTATCGCTTTGTTGGATGCAGCCCAGTCAGTAACAGGTTCCTACTCTAAAGGACGGCTGCAAGCACCGCGTTATTCTTGCATGCCTACGCGTTCCTCATGGCTTTTATTACATTAATTCAATTCCACAATACAACGCGCTTAACCACTCGCATCAAAACTTTATATCGATACAATTGAATAGTTTTCATGCCGTGAGAACGTCTGCATAATTTTCGCAGACATCCACTTCAACCACATAACTTATTACGTCTTCCAAATTACCAGGTACGATGAACCTGAAATATTTTCAATTTTCCTATCTGCCCGCATACATAGTATCGCAACCGAAACCATTGTGATCATCTTTACAATTTATCATATCTTCACGATCATTATTCATTACCATCGTGTAGAGAAAATTGTGCTCCATCACCTATTGCTGTGAAACTCGTTTTGATAAAAACAAAATGCAACAAATTTTCTTTTCTCTCTTCTATCAGGCACTTTATTCGCATCAATTGCACGCATTTAATTCCAGATAAATGTACAAATGCGTCGAGTGCAAAAAAAGCTGTTTTGCCATTTATATACATCTCATTTGCCATGCCTTTAGCCGTAGTCAGCGGACCGAGTTCAAGGTCTGTCATTCTAAAAAAAAATCCGTTTAGCGAAAGTGCGATTGACTAATTGTCTGTTCTCCGATTAACCCGAATTCAAAAGTCTAAACTAATTAGGTGCAACAGCGTTCCCTTTCTCTGTCAAATTCGATGAAAGTATCTACTTATCTAACAATTAATAGTAATTGTTCGCCTGTTGTGTGAGGGGGAACCACTAATCGCGCTAAAACTATGTAATGCCGCATTAATCACACATATTCCGATATTCGGTTGATTAAATCGCTCATTGAACTCGAAAAGACGCGGTGCGGTGCGCCACTGGTAATTACAAACTTGAAGCAGATACAACCGCAGCGATACGACTACTTCACTGTATAAATTAATTATTTTCTAACAAACATTAAGGATGTATGTTTTATAACTCGCGAATGCCGGAAGTCATTGCCACAACTGCTGCGGCTACCTCACTAACCCATTGCTTTATATTTTGCCTTATAAAAAAACACACAAACACCAAGACAATGTTATGATCCTTCCTGGAGACGACCGACGACCGTTTGCGCTTTAGTTAGTTATCTAACTCTACGAAGCCAAAGCGTTGCCAATTTGGGGAAAATCATATGCACAAAAAAACGGAAGGCAACAACTGGTTGCACTGCAGTTACAGACAGCTGGCGATTGTTAGTGATAGATATGATCATCTCGTTGCGAGTAAGAGGCAATCTCAGGTCATTAAAATGTTATAGTAACGTAAAATCACATCCAATTCCATCAGTGGAGTGCGTTTGAATATTGTTTCGTGGTGCTATTACAGAGCTACATATAGGGAAGCTAAGCCGTTCGAAAAGCAAGGCGATGCGATGAAGCTATTAAATGTTCATATAGGCCAAGTGAGATTTCCAAATACATTTTTGAGACATTTAAGTTATGAAATCGAACTTTGAAGGAATTAAAGTACCTACAGAACATAGATAATGTATACTTCTCAGAGTTGATTAATGCGTTTTTTTTTTGATAGATTTGTATTTACCTATGTCAAAATTATTACCTTATTGTTTAGATTGTTCATATAATTAGCGGGAGCCAAAGAGGGATTTGTATACCTTTACGAAGCATAAACACAGCGCAGGCATAAGGGCATTTGGCTGACGGTGATCATAAAGATTCATATAGTTTTTGCAATGTTTCCATCCATCCATGCGAGTAGGTCAAATTAAGTATCAGACCAAATAAAGGGTCTTTCATTAGCGACTTGACAACTTCAAACTATCGGTGTAAACGCACCCTTAAATCGATTACCGAACTGTCAATGGGCGCGTTCAATTTGCAAGGCAACTACAAGGTGGCGCAAAAGTTGTCATCTGTTTACTTCACAAATGTCAAAGTAAAATTGACATTTGCCGCTATTTGCAAAAATTATAGTATCTTCCGATGGGTTTTCAGCCCTTGGGTGTGCCTTAGACAATTCTGTGTGCCAATGTTCTAATTGATCCACGACGTTTGACATCTATCCTATGTACATAGTTTTCAGTCGGATTATTGAACGCCACTGGGTGATGACTTTTGCGCCACCTTGTACCTACTAGTCCCTACTATGTTACCTTTCCTGACTGGTCGAATAACTCACGTGACCATGCTTTAGCCAGTGATAGAGGTTTATCTATTAGGGAACTCGAAGTTGCCTTGCAAATTGGACGCGCCCAAGGTCAAAATATTCAGTAATTAACATTTTCATCATGGTGGGATACACGAAAGAACAACTATTGCAAATAATTAAAATTTACCTCCCCAAATTCCGAGTCGGTGGTCGCAAATTTCCCAGTAGACAAGCAATTCATAGTCTAGTGAAAAAATTAGAGTCAGAATATTCACTGCTTGATGTTGCCGTAGCAGAGAGACTACGATTTGCCCGAAGTGTGGAGAATATTGCTGCGGTAGAGGCGTCCGTCGCAAACCAGCCAAATCAGTCAATTTCACGGCGATCTCCAGAATTGGGCCTCTCCCAAACCATATTATGGCGAATTTTGCATAAGGATCTTGATTATATGAAGCGACGTACGTTCTCGAATTAGGCTCTGGGCATGATATAAGAAAATGAAGAATTTCATCGCAAAATCATCTTTAGCAATGAAGCGCATTTTTGTTAAACGCCTTGGTCAATAAGCAAATAAGCGGGTGGCATAGGTGCAGTAGTAGTGTATTCGCTTCTCCCTAAGCAACTTAGACACCACCCGTGGATAAAAAACCCTACAACTGCACCCAAACACTTCTTTCCTATCTCTCTATTCTTTCAAATAGTAAGTAGCACCGAAAAGCATGCAATGAAATACGAAAATGCAAGGTGCTGCTTGCTGTTAAAACACAAATGCTTACGCTGTGTTCTAAGCACTATAAGGGTACTGTAACAACAGAAAAAAACCCTTTAGCGTAAGCAAATTATAAAAAAAAGTATGCGTTACTGGACAGGTGAGAACCCTCATGTGCTTCATGAAACAGCAATTCATCCGCAAAAAGTCAATGTTTGGTTCGGTTTTCATGCCGGTGGCGTCATCGCGCCGTTTTTTCGCTGATGAAAATGAACGTCACGTTACTGTAAATGGTATTCGCTTCAGAGACATGTTGGAACGTTATTTTTTTTAGCAAGTGCATGTATTATAAAACGGTGATATGTGGTTCCAACAGGACGGGGCCACAAGCTACACAGCGGCTGCAACAATCGAGTTATTGAAATCTCAGTTCGGTAAACGTGTTATCTCCAGAAACCGACCCGTCTATTGGCCTCCGATATCGGGTGATGTAACGCCTCTAGACTTTTTTATGGGACTACATTAAATCATTGGTCTATGCAAACGTGCCTAAATCACGATACAAGTATCGTACCAAGTTAAGTGTTACAGATATCGCAAAAGTTATATGGAAGTACAGGCGCCGTAGGACTACGATTTAATTTAATGTTCATTTATATTTGTCGGATGGTTTTCGGTTTGCAGCGATTGACCGTACGATATAGGTGCAACCGTTGATTTAATGCACGCACTCGATAAACGACTACCAGTTGGTACAACGGCTGGTGTGACTAGTGTATATTGTGTGTGCCCTGCTAAAAAATTTAAACGTCACTCTTGGCTTCCACTCCCCTAAATTATAGGGTGATAGTGGGTAGGGGGGGGGGGGGGGGGGGTGAAAGGGGAATATTGGTTGCAACGTTTAAGGAAACCTTTATATTTCGAAACATTTCAACGAAGGTTGTGTCATCTATATATTAATACGGAGTTGCCTATAACGTGTTTCCACCCATTTTTCCTATTATACGTCACATATATATGCCAACACTAAGTATATATATTTGGGTAGGGGACAATACGTAGAAGTGCACAATACAAAAATTATCCACATATATAACACACATTATGAGTTACAGCAGGTAAAATGAAGCGAATTGGATGAAATTACAACAACAAAAACATAGCTACGTGAGGCAATAATCTGCCTTCAAGCAGAGCTCCACGCCATTCAAGAATGCGCCAGCCACATTAATTTATCTGGCATAAAAGGAGCAACCATCCATATATTCACGGATAGTCAAGCAGCTATAAACGCCCTTAGCTCGTATACCATTGACTCCAAATCAGTCATGTACTGCTTCAATAACCTACAAACACTCGGAATAAGAAAAAAGACCAAATTATGGTGGGTTCCGGGTCATGCCGGGGTAGAAGGTAACGAAAAGGCTGACGAACTGGCCAGAAAAGGTTCAGAAACACCTTTCACAACCAACCTTTCTGCTGCACTCCTAGATCAGCAGCAACGGCAGCAATAAAAAGCTGGGAACATAGAAAATGTATCTATCTTTGGGAAAGCATCCCAGGTCTAAGACAGGCCAAACGAGCCATTCGGTCCTTCAATCAAAATGCCAGCAAATGTCTAAACCTAAGCAGGCATGATATCAAAAACTTAGTAGGTTACATTACTGGTCACCACGGTTTAAGATATCATCTAGACAAAATGAGAATAGCAGACTCTCCTGAGTGCCGACTCTGTCTGGAAGAGGACGAGTCAGCTGAACACATTTTATGTGAATGTCCAGCCCTTAATGGAATTAGAAAGAAGATCTTTTTCAGGGAACAAATGAGCCCCCAGGACATAAAGAATTCTTCTACTGGTAAAATTGTCCGCTTTACACGGAAAGTGGAAATTCTACTAGTTTAAATTTTTCTGGCCCATAAAAATCGCATTGGCGAGCCAGAATTAAAAAAAAAAAATGCATTTGATAATGCTTGAACATACTTGAAGTTACTTGGACATGCTTGAAGTTACTTGAAAATGCTTGAAGGTACTTGAAAATAAATACTTGAAGTTACTTGAAAATGTTTGAAGTTACTTGAAGTTACCTGAAAATGCTTGAAGTTACTTCAAGCTACTTGAAAATGATTGAAGTTACTTGAAAATGCTTGAAGTTACTTGAAAAAGCTTGAAGTTACTTGAGAATTCTTGAAAACTGAAGTTACTTGATAATGCTTGAACATACTTGAAGTTACTTGGACATGCTTGAAGTTACTTTAAAATGCTTGAAGTTACTCGAAAATGCTGGAAAAATTGTATATCATGTGAAATCAGAGAATGCAATGTCGAAAAATTTCATTTTCCGATTAATATGTATACCAGACGACTTTGTTTTTTTTCAAAATATATAGAATAAATTGGTCGAATTTCGACCATGGGGCGACCTCTAGTTGAGATACATACCGATGATAGATTTGTTAAAAATCTTCAACATCTAGCTTTCAAGCAAATCATATTTCCAATCATATTGATGGGTCGACATATGTGCGCTACGAAATAAGACCAAAAGAAAATACATAAAAATAAATATTAGGCATTAACGGCCCATAGAGGGCCTAAAACCTAGCTTCTCCAACCACTTTCTTTGCGAAGTGGAAGGGACCTACAATTTTAAGCCGAATCCGAACGGCAAATTTGAGAAGCTTCTCATGACAATTGATACTCTTGGATGTTTGTCAGACGTTCGCAAGAGGTGGGGCAGTGGAAAAAAACTCAAGATGTTATTTGGAATTGAACCGTGGACCTTTCGATTAGTAGGCAGACACACTAACCATTGAGCCACTGCGCCCGACAAAAGAAAATACATATCTAGTTTTATTTTCACGCCTTTAGCGACACTGGGCACAGAGGTTTAGCTGCTGGTGGGGTCTCAAGTTCGAATGCCCGCCGAGGCTTTAATTTATTTTCCACTGCCACAGCTCTAGCAAAAGTCTGACAAACATTCAAGAGTATCAATTGACATGAGAAGCTTCTCCTCAAGTCGTCACGGAGTCTGCTTAAAATTATTTTCCCCTTTCACTTCAGACAAGAAAATGTTTGGAGAAGCTAGATTGAAGGCCATGTATGGACCGTTAATGCCTAATAATTAATTAAGTTTTCTAAAGTGAAATAAGGCCCGCTGGCCTGTTTGTTGGTTCTACACGTATACTTTTGACACATAAAATGTAAATGGAATTAACAATGTAAAATGTGAGTATGTTTCACTTCGTTGCTCCGCTAAGGGTAGGTGCTAGTTGTGAGGAAGGTCTGCATTTGATTATGTGGGTAACAATTACACATTCTTAGGCTAAATTTGGCCAAGTTTCTTAAAAGTGCATTACATATGTATTACAACATGGAATAAGGCCATGTTAAGTTACATGTCACCCGGCTGTGGTTCTAGGAAATAGGAACACATTTTAAATTTATTTCGTAGGGCGCTATGTATTTCACATCCACACCCAAAAGCTATCAATCGCATATCAGTGGTGGGGTTTATACGAGCCAGACATTGGTAGATAAGAATACCTAGTTTGGGGTTAGCTTCTTTCAAACTACAATATGAGGCCGACCCCGAACGACAAATCTGAACGACAAATTTAAGAAACTTCGTATGACAATTGATAATATTGGATGTTTGTCAGACTGTCACAAGATGTGAGGCAGTGATAAAAAAAACTCAACCCCTCGTACAATTCAATGAGCCACTACGCCCGATATTTGTATATGGGTGGTGTATATTGTTGTTCCCCGTAGGGAATTGACCCTCCACTGCACGAGTTACAAGCGTACCTCTTTAGCGTCGCTACTCACAAACGCATTCGGTGTATTAGATATCCTGTCTCTAACCCCGAACGTCTATATCGTTCCTCGATAATGCAGTACGTATAAAGTGACAGACACAATAAGACCCGTTTCGTAATTCCTCAAAGACCACTCTCTGCAATCAATTGGAACTTCAAATAAAGCTATAAAAGTGCTAGGAGTCAAACATCCTCTTTTCTGATGCATTCCCTCTATGTGGCGACATCTCACACAATTATTCACATCTTCTAATATCCGCCTTGAACCGCGTAAGGAAGGATACAAATTTTTGAGTAGCACTTGGAGTTAAAAGCATTCGCGGGTTCGTTGACGTTTCGGGTCTAGTTGCCATTTAAGGATATACAATATCCGAGAGTCTTTTTTTTTATTACACTATTAGCTCTGTATCGTGGAGTGAGTAAAGCAAGCAACTATCATGAGCAGCCTCATCATTTAGTGTAGGTGTTAGTAAGGAAATACGCAAGGTAAAACAATTAGAAAGACAATAATTATGTACCTACTAACACAGACACAAATCATGCAAATAATTTAAGACATTAAGGCATTATTGCGCAAAATATTTTTAAGCTTAATTTTACTAACATGCAAATCAATCACATGATCATTTAGATTATAGATTCTACTCATGCGACTAATAGGCTCATGCCTCCCATAATTCGTTCTATGATGGGTGCTAAACAAAACCACAACGAAAATTAAAGCCAATAGACGACAGCAAGTCAGCATCTATTTGACCGGATATAAGCTGCTGCAAAAAATGATATCGCTATTAAGCCTTCGTTGAGAAAGGGGTAACATTTGAAGAAGCTTGAGGAAGGTTAAATGGATCATCCCATTGAATCCTCTAATTGCAAATCGAATAAATTTATGTTGAATGGCGAAGCTCAGCATTGAATAAGATTTATTAACAATTAAATTGATTGATCGAAATAAACCCCAAGATCCTTAAAATTATCAACATTACAAAGAATATGTTGAGACAAAGTATATTGAAAGGTGGAAGGGATATTCTTTCTAGAGAATATCTTGACATTTAGTAGGGTTCAGGGATAAACCGTTTTTATCACACCAATTTACGAAGTTATTAATGTCAGATTGAAGAAAAATTCTGTCTTGCTGACTAGTGATAGATTTATATATTTTCATATCATCAGCGTAGATCAGGATATTACTGTGATTTTTATATGCCTTAACATCATTAATGGCTAGTATAAATATAATTGGTCCGAGGTG